>VZTB01016927.1:49925-80462 GCA_013397245.1 Thryothorus ludovicianus | reverse complement strand
ACACACAGGCCGTGTGTGTCGAAACTGCAGACTCTTATCTTTATGTTTTGAAAACAACTGCCTCAGGAATTCCAGTGTGTCTTCTTCACTCTCAGATCCAATTTTTAAAGGTACAACACTTATTTCTGAACCAAACAGATGAATGGGGATACAATTTAGCATCAACCCAGGACACCTTCAAAGCTGAGCTGATATAAGAGTGGCTGCAGAAAGGGGAGAAGAGGAAAGTGAAGCAGTTTCTATCCTACTTCCCTTCTTCAAAGCTATTCCATTGTATGACCTCCATGGATCTTCCCTCTCTAGAAAGAAACGTAGCAGAACAGCCATGGTCAAGCTTGCTCAGTGCAGCATCCTGAGCCCATGGATCAGCATCTCCAGAGACACAGAGCATGTGGACTTTGCATGGGTAGAGGAGACATTCCCATGGGTAACAATTTACTTACAATTCTATTCAGAAGAGCCACTGTGAGCAAACCACAAGCTCACAGAGACGTCTCTGTGTTATGGCATTTCTTGAAACATCAGTGCTGTAACACAGGGCATTGCCTGTCTCTCTTTAATAATATTCTTTATAACCTGGAAGATTTAGTTGCAACTTAGCAATTATAAGAGAGCAAATATTTTTGCACATAAGAATTTGGAAACCAAAAGTACTTTCAACAATTTTCTTTAATTTTAGAAGACTTAAAACATAGCCTTTATTCCTCATATGTTCCTTAGTTTGTCACAAGTTTCAGGAGCACAGAAGCACAGATCCTGAAGGTGCTAGGCAGCCACAGCTGCGATTGGGTCTCTGTCTTTGAAAGGGTAGGACGTATTACACTAGTCTGAAAAGCAAGAAGAATAATCTTGGAGAATCAAGGAGAAGAATCTTGCCTATCTGTCTCATGCTTTTAACCTTTAGCAGGTAATTTTGTGGTTTATGGTACAATTAGAGGAAAGTGTTAGTATTTATATAATTGAATAAGATTGATGATGTTCCTTTTGCATAGAAACAGCATATAAGCCTCTTCCTCTATTCAGACATTTAATATACTAAAACTGTTGAGTAAAACCAGGCCTACTACTCCTTTTTGGTAGAGATCACATCTCCCCATTAAAAATGAGATTTACCAGTATTTACAAATGCCTTTCAGTTCAGCAGTCAACTTTATATACAGATTATTATTCTGACTTTTAGTCCAGAAACTAGGCCTGTTCTGCTTAACTTTGCATAAAGAATGCTTTCAAAAGACTTTCTGGATTATAGATTATATTACTTCAGACTGGCTTCTGTCCTGATGTCCTCATCAATTCACTCTCATATTCCTATGACAGTGCTCATATTCTTCAGACAGACACCAGTGAACCCATGCTGATAATTCCCTTTTTTAATGAGCCAATTTCTCTATCTCTTTACAAGGAGATGCCCAAATATGTCTTTGGGAGAAGAGACAGGGTAACAAATCTCTCAAATGACATACCTTACCATCATCCTAGTGCCTCTGTTTTCATGGTAGACTGTGCAAAGAGAAACACAAGTGTTGCAGCTGAATCAGCTAAAGTGGACAATAGCTTAGCCCAGGTAGCTTATACAGAAAGCATAAACCTAAGGCCGTGGGAGGTGGGATACAGAAAGGATGCTAACGGGATCCTTCCAAAATAGCCCATGGTTCTGGTTCTTTTTTTCCATTGGTTCAGGACCTTTGACATATGAGGTCGTGTCCCTGTCCTGAGTTTGAGATTGGACCCTTGCCCTCAGGTAACCCTGTATACTGCTAAGTTAGCCACGCCCTGGTGTCTTTGGATGCTGTCCTTGTGCCATGTGAGCTCTGTGTTTGTTATTTTACCACCATTAAAATTCTGTTTCTGGGCACTCCATTGTACTAGTCCTTATATTTATTTTTGCTAATAAATATTTGCTATTTTTTATTTTACTTCATCCCTGCTTGACTGGGACCGAGATCACCCCACCTCACTGTGATACCCAAGTATGGAACATAGTTGACTAAATCCTTGAGGAGAGGGGATTACTTCCTTCTGTCACACTGTAACCCTCATGTCTATGGGTGACTTTCATGTGGGCACTTTGGGAAAGGCTCAGAGATTTGGAAGCAGAATGATACGCTTGAGAGTCCACCGTGATAATGTGGAAAATATCTATCTTTTGGTAATGCTCCCAGTAATGATCTAAGAGGAACACACTTTTATGCTGAGCATTAAAATATTTATCACTCACGCAATCATGCAGAGTCTTGCCAGGTCTGGCACTTGTCATATGGGCAAGTGTCAGTCTGCAGAGCTCCTTGCAGTGGGATGACCCTTGATCTTGCAAGCTGACATTTCTTTCTTCTCCTATTAGCTTTTCTATATTGGCATGTCTTTATGGTTGTTTTTTTTCCCTAAATCCCTAATGCTTTTATTCCTTTGCTTTAAATTCTTTAAATTTTCTTATATTGACTTTGTCTCATCTGTTATTTTTTCTACTTTTTCCCCTTGCATGGCTATTAAGAACATAGGTAACAGGATAGCTTTGGCTCACAGTTAGAATTCCTTTGACTGAATAGGTTCAGATCACAACACCCTAGCATATGTCTATGTATTGGCTCATATGGAAAGGCAAGTAATAGAAAAGTAGTTCCATGTCTTCTGCAGCCAGAGACTGTAAAGAGAGGGCTTCAGAGGAAAAAAAAAGAAAAAAAAAAGAAAAAAAGTAGCCTTAGGAAGATCTTCCTGAAATATAAACTGTTTGTCAAATTTATTAAGCTAACCAGAGAGATAGGATGTAGTCAGTACAAACAGTTCAAATCAAGGATGTAAAAAAAAGAAAACAGAACCTTGAAATTTTTGTATTGAAGCTGGTTTTAAAATGCAAGTCCCCTTGAATATCTGGTACTAAGGCCAGGGTGCCCATTTTTCACTCCTATTGTGTATTGCAATCATAGTTACAGAGCATAGTGTTAGAAAATCCTTCTGTAGAGACCCCAGGAAACTTGACTATGACGTTTTCTTGCCTATTTTCTTTGGCCAGTTGAGACACTCCTGCAGTCTCCTGAGGGGCAGTGCAATGGTTCCAAAATATCTACAGTGTTTTAGACTTCCTGTTTTCTGGCTCTGCATATATTATTGTTCACTTAAGTTAGAGAAACACTATCAGCAAAGTTGCATACATTAAATGGCTTTCTACATGTACAGTGTATTTAGAAAGCAATTACTTCGGACTGTATGTTACAAATAAAATTCAGTGACAGATGAACAGAATTGAGGCTCTTAAATCACCATTTCTATTAAATAATCACATACTTCATTACTCTGTTTGACTTCGTACATTTCATTTTGAATTTGATGAAACTGGTATATTGTCTATTACTTATGAATCTAAAAACAGTCAGCACATTTTAAGTGAATATGCTGAATAAATAGGAAAGAATTATTGGGTCCTCCTACATAGACCAGAAAACATAAATGTATTTTTGCAGTGGAGGCCCATTCAGCTTCTCATAAAACATCTATATGAATCTCCTGCAAAGATTAATATTATGGTTCTTAGCTCAAAAGGGGATGTGTGGGGTGATTATAAAAATGTCAAGGTTTTAGAGTTAAAATTAATTGTCTTATTTTGGTCTGACTTTTCCACTTTTTCATTCTGTATATATACCTTAAAAAACCCCAAAAGAACCCCATAACCACTGAAACATCTCTTCATTTTCTTGCTTCTCTCATCTTTTTCTAGAGATTGGCAGCTTTCCATGAAAAGCTATTCCCACTTCTGCTGTTGCAAAATTCCTAATTCCAATGCATAACAATGTTGTAAAAAGAAACTCTCCAAATATAATTTAAATGTGCTATTCAAGTATTTCCAACAATTTATAGAATCTCAGTACGGTTCTCAGTAGTGTGACAACCAACAAATACATTCATACTTGTTCCTTCCAAGGAAAGAAAACCTGGGCTTGTTTTAGAAAGTGATGGAAGATGGATGTTTCAGCTCCACCACAGATCAGCAGGATCAAAGTGCTCATTTCCCTTCAGCACCCTTGGCCTCCACAAAAACCCAGTGTGCACAGAAATCACCTCTCAGACACTGTTCGGGGATAACCCTGTTGAAGGAAGCAATCTTATCTAAGATCTGTCTCCATATAAAGTAATGGGAGGCTTGAAATCTGTCCCCCAGCTCTGCTAATCTTGCTAGGATCAATTTGTTGAGATGTAAATGGCTGCTGTTCATTGGATGTCTAATACTGAAGCCCCACAGTCCCTCTCATTAATAAGGACTCTCAAAGAAAACATGCTGTGCTTTTATTTGTACATCTTCATCTTCTTTCTCATTATAAGTAACAGTTTTACTGAGTGTTTCAATGCCTAATCATGTCGTTGTGGGTTTTTTTTTCCTCCCAATCCATAGTTGTGGTTTAATATACCATTACAATTTAAAGCCCCTGTAAAGAAAAAGTGGTTCCTATCTTCTGCGAAAATGACTTTCATTAAGCATGTTCTGACAGTGGATGGGAGTGTGGAGGTACTCAAAGAAAAGCTGTAAATTGTGGTTCTGTTAACTGCAAGCACACCAGAAGGCACAGAAGCCCCAACAGCTTCCGGAATACTGAGTCAAAATGATGGTTATTTGCATTAAAGCTGATTGCAAATAAAGGCAGCAGTGTTTTCAGACTGGCACTTGACTCCTGCTAAGCTTTGATAAGAGCATGCAGTCTTGGGGACAACAAGAAGAGTGTGTCCCAAAGCCAGAAAGACCCATACACCATGACACCACACACCTAGCAGATTGCAGCCTGATTTCTTGGGGATATTGTGTAGTTTGTCACGCTCTGTTCCAAGCCAGTTGCTATGGTGTGGAGACCTTGGTTGACTTACGCTCTTAGATAAAAAAGTCAGCAGATTTATGTTTACTCTCAGTTGTGATGTTCCATTATCAAGCTCAGCAGCAATCTAGTGGCTGCAGAAGAAGTATAGATTAGGAAGCTACTAGATGCTACAGTGAACAGTCATCATGGTTCCTATCCAGCAAAAGAAAGCTCACACCCTTGCTCTTTTACTTTCCTGTTTTCCTTTCTGCAGAATTGTCCTAAATAGGAGAGAAATATTCTCTGCAAAAGTTTCAACACTGCTCACTGTTATTCAGACTGAATATCCTGAATTCTCTTCATTGTTTTCTCTTCTGTTTCAAGTTTTATGAAAATTACAGTGAGAGGGCCGTCATTTAGCTATCTTGATAATACATAATATGATACCCTTTGTCAAAAAATACACAAATACAGGAACATAAACCAAGGCAGAATCCAGCGTATTAGCTTTTTTTTTGTTGTTTTAAGCTTGTCTTTGAGGATTCAGCTGTAATCAGTTAATTCTGAGGCCTTCTAACTTCATGTAAAACAGTGACTTCCTAAGCAGCCCAAGCTGCACCAAATTTGTAAGGTGACCATGAAAACGCAAGACTCATTGGTGAGCTGGTCACTTGTGATAGGCAAAACCCCTGGATAGTTAAATATCAACCAGAAGATCAAAATAAAACCATGAACATAGAGATGGGTGGATCAACTCACATGGTATCTACAAGGCTCCATGACTAAACATCCTGAGCAGTACTCTACAAGATTGTTAACCCCTAAGAATTTATTTTCTCAAAATTGAGTGTAAAAGCAGTTTCCTACTTCTAAAAATTGTTGGAGACTACAAAATTACCAGACAGTACTTCAATTAATCTTTTCAAGTTGAAGGTGGCATAGGAATGTGAAGAAATCTTGCTATTTAAAATGTAATCATCAGCATCTTAAGGAATTCATTCCATAGCATAGAGAGTGGAATCTCAATGAGGAACCCATCAAAGAGTTTCTGATGCTAACAGGTAGTGGCTGAGGAAGTGGCACAGACTCCTGATGATCTTTGGCTTCACACCACTGAGGATGTGAACCATTACTTTCCAAATATTAAGTTGCACCATTTGAAGGAGGACACTGCAGTGACACATATCCAGCCTCAATGATTTTTACAAGTACCAAATAAGGCCTAATCATGACAGAGATAAGTTATCATATCTTCTTTTTTCATAAACATATGAATATATGAATAACTGTATGTAAGATATAATTTAATAAATGACCCATTGTGACTAAATCCTCTGCTGCATAGTTTACCAGTTGTAAGTACCACCTTCTATATAACAGCACAGGGGAAATTCAACACAGCTATGTCGACATGACTCTACCAAAAAAACACAGTAGTCATCAGAGTTATTTTCAGGAAAAGCTCTAGAGGTTAATAAGCATGCAATTGTTTTATACCCATGGGCCTATTAACCTACCATTTCTTGCAGGATTTATGCACAAAACTCGGTGGGAGTTCTCTGAGAAGATTTGCATGTCTAGTTCCCATTAGAGTTAATAGGAGGCGTGCATATCAATGCTTTTTACACAATAGGGAATAACCTTTTCTTGAAGACTGTAATGAAAATTTCTTGTTCACTCTTACTCTACCGTATTAAACCCAAAAGACAGTCCAGATATTTGTCCTATCCTTTATCTTTCTGACTAAAATGTTCGACTCAGAAAACTCTCTTCCCATCTCCCATTTTCTTCTTTCTATCACCACTTATTCTTCCCTTACATATTCTTCCCCTCCCACTTTTCTCTTTCATCACTAGATGGACAGCATAAGAATCTCCACCAACGTAAGAAATAGCATTGTCCTTTTCACCTCAACAGTGCTATACCCTTTTTAAAAGCCATAGGAAAAGCAAAGAAATGCTCAGCGTGGTTCTTAATGCAACAAGTAATTGAGTGGTGCAATTTCTTCCCAAAGAAAGCTTTTATTAAAAGATAGGTGATACAGGGTTTCAAGAGGAGAGTGTACAAGAACTTGAGAGAGAAATGGTTTGAGGGTCATTAGCTAGACAAACCTTATGAGGATTTGGAAATCTCTGACCTGAGTATAGCTGGTGGGTGGAAGAATACTCAGGAGAAGTATTATATATCATTGACCCTTTTTTCCTTTGGCTGTCAATGTGGGGTCACTGATGGAGACAGGATACTTGACCTGAAGCAATCTGCTTGTTTCATATGATGTTGGACGTTCTGGTATAAATCCATGTATTTATACCACCATATGCTGGTCTTCCACATCAGAAGTTTAGTAGATAAGAATCTTCAGGGCTAATATGGAAGGGGAGAATCTGCCTGCCTGTTGCTTCACCCAGTGCCCTGGTGAGGCACATCCCACAGATAGGCTTGGTGCAGCAGACCATACACAGCTCTCAGTGGCTTTCCCTGCTTATTCTGAACTTTAAAGGAAAAAAACAACACCAGGCTTACCCTAGGAAAGGAGGGGAGAGATAAACACATTCTCTGACAGACTCTCTAGATGAGGAGGGGCAAAAAGAAAAGGAGCTGATACAGTAAAAACAACTGTGAAATTAAGCTGAGTTAATGTATGTGCTTTTGTTATTTGTCAGAGACTCAGCCCTGCAAACTGCTTCTGAGGAACACATGCCCAAGGAAAATCAATGATTAGAAGGTTGGTGGAAAGTAGTGGTCTTCCTCTGATGGAGAGCTTTGCTCAGATCTCAAATCACAACCCATCTTGTCCAGTATGTTGTTGGCAATTCCCTAAGCAGTGTGTACAGCTGGAATATACCAGTTACATGGGCTTCATTAAGTAAAGATAACTTTTTCTCAAGGTTTTGATGAAGTAATTAGTGCTAGTATTTTCATGATCTCTCTTCTACAAAGGCAAAAACTTCCCTACTTGTTCTAATTGTGGAGGTGAGTTTTTTCCTGACTAGGTTGTTTCTGGGAATGGAGCTTCTGTTTTCCCTCCTATCACGGAACTGTGATGTGAGGTTTCTTCGTGAAGCTGAACAGATGTTGTGTAGCATCCTAAATTTGCCATATGTTGCAAAGCAGGGGATGTTTATTCTTAAATGTGTAATTTGCAGTGCAATTTTGAAACCTCTTGTGATAAATGATTCAGCTCTTCAGAGCTCTTGATTGGCATATATCATCTAGCAGATAGTACCCTAGCTCGTATTTGGACTTTTTCTATGCAGTTTGTTGTTCTCACTTAACTTATTTGATTTAGTTAGCTTCATCACTTCACAGCACAGTGCATGAATCCTTGAGAAAGGGCTAAAGGTTACATAATTTAGAAGTAGAGTGTAGTGTATGATTTGAGGGTGTTTCTCCATGCTTGTTTTGTTATAGAGGCCAATAAAAATACCTCATAGTGACTGTAGATCTTAGGGCGCATACCTGCATCTCCCTCTTTGTTCCTCAGAACTGTCTCCCTTCTTTTTCTTCAGAATAATATAAAAGAAACAGATGCTTTAATTTTATTATTCCCTATAGTGTTGGAGAGAGTGTGTCTCTTAAGGCAATCCTTAAGGTTTTTCCAGAAATTGCAGCTTCCAAAGGACTGCAACCTAAGAAAGGAAAAAGCTTTAAATAAAAACAAAGCAAACAAACAAACCCCTACACAACTCCCCCCCTCAAACATAAAAAAAAAAAAAAAACCACAAAAAATCCACCTCCATCCAAACAAAAACAACAAAAAAATCCCCAACACACTAAAACCCAACTTCCTTTTATGTCTTTGGATCCCAAAACGGATGTATAATTCATGGCACCTGTAGTCAATTATCCATTCAAAACAATTGCTATTTCACAGTGATTAGCTGATTTGCCAATGTGAGAGGCAGCTGGTTTTTCCATGGCCAAGTAGTAAAGCACAATGAAATCTTCTGAGCCCAGATTCTTCTCTTTTTGGAAGCACACAGACAAATAATCTTTCTCCTTCAAAATAAGACTTCATTTTAAAATAAAAAATAGCTTTTTTTGAAGTTTCAGATGGAAAGACAGTAGTATTCTATTTAAAGTTTTTACATGGACAGATGTTCTCAGTGGAAACTAATTTCTTTATTCTTTCTAATAGACAATATTAAAACATTTGGGATACTGCCTCCCTTGGTTCCTGGCTTCTGTAACTTTGTCAGTGCTGTCATGAAAACCCTTATCTGCTCCTGCTGTGCTTTTTAAACTTCAGTATTTTTTCTCCCAAACACCAAATCTGACTCTTTAGTCCTCTTTAGAAATATGAGGAACTGTTGGACATCTCTTGTGTACAGTGTCACAGAATTGTTTGAGTTGGAAGGAACCTTTTAAAGGTCATCTAGTTCAAAATCCCTGCAAAGAGCAGGAACATCTTCCACTAGACCAGGTTGTTCAGAGCCCCATTCAACCTGACCTTGAATGTTACCAAGAAAGAGGCATCTACCACTTCTCTGGACAATCTGTTTCAGTGTTTTACCACCCTCATTTAAGGAAAAAAAGCACTTCTTTCTTGTATTCACTCTAGATTAAACCTCCTTTATCCTAAAACCATCACCTGTTGTTTCATCACAACAAATTTGTCCCCATGGTTCTTACAGGCCCCTTTCAAGTACTGAATGGCTGTGATAAGGTCTCCCACTAACTTTCTCTTCTCCAGGCTGAACAATCCTAATTCTTTCAGTCTTTCCTCATAGTAGATGTGATCCATTCCTCTAATGATCTTCATGGCTCTCCTCTGGGTTAATTCCAACAGGTTCATCTTGTTCCTTTGCTGGGACCCCAGAGCTGGATGCAGGTTCTCCAGGTGGGATTTCACAAGAGCAGAGGGGCAGAATCACCTCCTCAATCTGCTAGCCACGCTGCTTTCGATGCAGCCCAGAGTGCAGCTGGCTTTATGGGCAAGTATTTTAGGCATCATAAGATATTTTTGTTGAAAAACCTGTAAGTTGAAAAAAATTACTTGGTCCTATTTTTACTCTTAGTCACACTGATTTGTAGTGAAGTGAACTCCACTAAGTCAATAATATTAGACAGAATTAAAACAGATGAAAATAATTTAGAAAGGAGAACATAAAAAGGACAAGCTATAGCATTTGGATATTTACTTTTCTTTTTAAGAGGTGCAGAGTAATTCACTACAGCTAAGCATTTGATGGAGTTACAGCTCATAAAAGTGGTTCTCCTTCATCTAATCCTTCTGGATTCATTCTCTGCATGAGATCCACTCTTATTAAAGCTGAGCAATGAGTTTGTAAAGGACAGTAAAGGGAGGGAAAGCAACTTCTCCCTCTGTTTGCTTTAACATGCTGGTGCAGCTGTAAGGGTGAGTTGTACTTTTGATAGAGATTTCCAGGAACAGTTACTACTTTCCAAGCTTTACAGCTTCAATTTCTGCTGGTTTTTAAGAGTTTGATGATCACCAAATGAAATGAGCCTGTTATACTGTAAGATGTCAACTCTATGGGAACAGCCTCATGTGCTGTTGGAGCAGCATTCTTAGGATGTTTGGCTTGGAAGAAAAATAATTGTTGTCTGATACTTAGGCCTCAGTTCAGATACCTGAGCAGAGGCATCTTTTGCTCAGGCACTGCAAGGTATCAAAAAGATGCCTGCATAGGTCTAGCATATTTGATTAAAAGAAAAAAAGCAAACAAAAACCCTAAAATCAACCCATTGGTTACCCATATCCTTCTGTAGCAGTAGCTAGAGATCAGTGGTTCTACCCTGGGCATGAGGAGAGCACTGAATCAAGCCATGATATTCTGACCTCTCTTAAATTGCTAAAGAGTGAAATTGCAGTCAGCTGACAAAAGATTGCAGCTAACCAAGCAGGCAAAAACAAGAGCTAATTTACTTTGCGGTATTTTTCAGAACTGGTAATCAGTATTGTATATAGTTTTCAATTTGATTTAATTTGATTGTATTAAATTTAATTCTTCATTGAGGCTTTTTCTCATATTGCTTCTAGAAACTAGAATAGAATAGAATAGAATAGAATAGAATAGAATAGAATAGAATAGAATAGAATAGAATAGAATAGAATAGAATAGCTACTAGTAGTAGATTAATTTCAAAGGCCTCTAAAACTGAAATCTGGACTTTTGGATGCTAAAGGGAGCTTTTGAATTTATTCTGGTAGTTTTGCAAGGAAAAAATAAGAAAAGGTCCTTCAGGAGGAACTGATTTCCTTCCAGAAGGAAATATTCTAGAAGACATAGAAGGAAATATTTTAAGACCTTTTCTGTGGGATATTTTGGGGTTTTCCTCTGAAGAAATTAGAAGTATAGTGATATTAAAACATAATAATATAAAAGGTAACGAAGCTTTGTTTTAACAAAACACCATCGATTAAATTAAATCATTTATTAATTAATTATAAATTATTTATAATTTTTATAGATTAAATAAATATTTATTTTTAAAAATATCCAATTTGTGGTTCAAATTTAGCTTCTCTGTTTAGCGGCTATTCTTAGAACAATTTCTCTCTCTATACAAATCATACATTAAATCAGCTTTTCCGAGAGGCAATGTACATTCCACATTTGAATCTCAGTGTGGGAGGGTCAGTGGGAGGAAAACGCTCCCTGCCACAGCAAGTACAGGATCCTCAGTACTTAAACAGTTCAAACACCGGGAAGTTGCATGATCTAAACAGCAGAAATCTTTCATCAATGCTGAGTCCTCACCACAAAAACTTAAAAGGATGTCTTGCTTTTCCTTTTTTCCTCTTCAACCACCTACTTGTTTCTCTGATCTACATCTGAAAGAAGAGCTTGTTCAAAATCACCAAGATATGACAAGACAGCAGCAGATCTATATCTGAAGCATTATATTCAGTGGATGCACTTTCAGTCTCCTTATAAAGCCAACAAAGGAAAAATTGCACAAAATGTTTTGCAGTGATCATAAGACAAAAATTTTCCACTTTCATGTACTTTAGCAAAACTGACAAGAACAAGCAAAACCCCACATGATATAATAGAGGCCATATAATAGATTCCTTCTTTGAGGTGTCCTTTCCACCTTTTTACATAAAATTCGAACTATTCAACTTTTGTTCCAGGGTTTAGTGTTAGTATTGTCAATCTCAAGGATTTGTGAACACAAACCAAGCTCAAAAATGGTGCTAAGTTAAAATATGCATACATGTATGCACTCTTCCATGTGCTGACCACATTTTAGGAGGAGGAGTAAGTAGTGGGGACATAGCAGGGATTGACTTGGCCTTCTCCTTTTAGAACTTTTAAATTCTACTGATTTCATAGGTTTAAGCTTTTCCCATCAACCATGGACAGTACAAATTTTGCTTTAAAATCAAATCAATATCTGTAGGTGATTTTAACCTTAAGACCCAACCTCAATCTAGTAAAAATGTCAGGAGCTGTTATAAAATCGTGAAGGCTTCTACCCTTCTGAGCAAAGCCCATGTCTTAATCTTGTATAATTGCTGATAATAATTCAGCAAAGCTGCATAACTAGAAAAACAGGAGATAATACAAATAAAGTGAATTATCTAGAAAGAATAGTTTTCTACTTAGATGATATTTGCAAATGTATGTATGTACGTACTATCTATCTATATATAGATGAGCATGATGTGAAATTTAGACATATATGAAAGAGCAGTAAGGTGTCTTATATTGAAGAAGAATTTCCCTTCTGAGAAAAGGAAGTAAGTGTATATTTCCTGGATGTGAGAATTTAATGCCTGGGTGTCATAAGGAAGAGCTTCTCCATCTCTTGATCAAGGGGAGGTAAAAGTGTCAAAAGATATTGGATAAGGAGGGTGAAAGGCATCCTGTGTACATGACTCTTTGAAGTATAGGCAACCACATTGCACAGTACAGCTCAGTTCTTGTGATTGCAGAGCTTCTTGGATTCTACTAGAATGAAAGAAAACTCCTGCTTTGGAAAAAATCCAAATGTATTTGTTCTTCCTTGTATCAAAATTCCTCCATCAATATCCATGCAGCTGATAATAGGGAAACATCTGTACCAGTTTTGTTTGTATTCCCTTTCCCAGATGTTTTAGGAATATAAAAGGAGGGTTTTGTCTGCATGAGTATCTTGGGAAGCTATTCTGTGGATGACTTTCCTCAGTGGTAATCTATACTTCTGTCCCTGATACTCAGAGAAATTACAACAAAATACTACTCCAATCATCCTCTGGTCCTAGCAGATTACATTTTCTTACTACAATAAATGAAATTTGTCCACTTATCCACTTAAAATGCAACTGCGTAGTTCTTCTCTTTTGCCTGTTGCTCTGATTCTCTATTTTCTTTTCCACTTTTTTTTTCCTTCCTTTTCCCATTTCACTTGATGCTCTACCTTATCCTACTCCTCACTGTACAATCTCCCTCACCTTGAAGGTCGTTCACACCATTCTCTCCCTCCCTGCTTGTCTAGTCAAGTCTCTTATCTTGGAACATTAATTTAGCTTGACTACAGTGAGTGGAAGTAATAAAATATAATTGGCTATTTGCAATGCTCCTAATCAAGGTTGTATTCATGTTTCTTTCTCTTTAGAGCTTTAAGGTAATAAAAACAAGTTGCCTTCTGTGAAATGTATAGAAATCCATGGCTATATAAATATTATACAAAAATGGAAGTGAAGAAATGTTAAATTTTAACTATTCTAGAGATAATAGGATGCTCACTTACTAAAGACAAGTTCTAATTTAATTGCTTCCCTCACAGCAGAGTTGTCAAAGGCTGGCACTTGTGAGTAACATGGTCATTTAACAACACAAATCTGTTTAGATTGGTGGAGTCTTCACTACTGTGAAACATGTACATTTTAATTTCCTGCATTTGTAACCTTTTGAATTGTGATCACAACACAGCAATAGAAATGAAATTCTGTTTAGATGTTGTCATTCTAGACAAAGGCTTCACTGTCATTCTAGGGCTGCGTGATCAAAGTTGTCTCCAGCTTGAACACTATGGTTCCTGACCTTCTGCTGGACTATTTCAGCTGGAGAAGAAACTGGAGGATCAGCTAGCTGTCTTCATAGCTGATTTTCTGTTCTTTGAGGTAGATTGTCTCTTTTTCTGTTCCTTTTTTAAGTCCTCAAATGCATGCCTTTAAAATGGGATTAATCCAAAAATCCCAAAGATATTTTTCCAGATCACAGAGTCAACTTTCTTAATCAGCAGCCTGGCTTATATTTTCTGCTTTAGACTGATATTATTAGTCTGGGTAGGCTATCATCTTACTCTCCTCCTTTTCACTGTTGCTCAATTTTTAGCTCTTCTCACACTGTCCTTCACATGAAATAATACTCTGAAATGCCCTTCTTAATGTCAGTCTTCCTTTTTCCCGCAGACTTGCATTCACCTTTGAAAGGAAAAATGTACCTAACTTCTTTCTTATCCTAAATAAATACACCCGTTTCAGTGAGGTTAAAGCCAGTCCATAACAGAAAACTAATGCCAATGCTTCACCATTCTTACATGGCTACAATAGTTTGCAATCCTAAAACTCTAAGTGTAAAATAATTGACATTTTCTATTGATCATAAACTCAATGTTACAACTACTGACTCATATAACTTTATCCTTTCCTTGTCCTGCACTACTCTTCAGTAGCTAGGAGATTTCCCAATTCACAGCAGTCATATAGAAGGGATTACATAGCAATTTCAGGTGTATCTAAGTGATTTTGTACAGAAAAAAAAAAATCACTATTTAAGCAATTGGGAACTATTTTACTCTCCTGTAAATCAAAACAGATGATGAGATTTTAGTCTATTTCATTGGAAAAACTGATCATTCTAGGGCTGAGACCAAGTATGAGAAATCCATCTGGAAAGGTATTGTTTTTCAGAAGGGTAAAAGAAGCTTTGAAATAAACTTATCTCAGAACACAGCAAATTAGTGTCTTCCTGAGCCCTCTTTGAGCTGTAGCTTTCATTATGAAGAATGGAACAAGTGGTAACCTTTGGCCTTGTGTTGTGCACAGTCCTCAACTACTCAGAAGCATAATGTACATTCTTAATGTACATTCTTGTTTAATTTCAGCATCAAGCCTCCCATTCACTTAATTGGCAGCAACCAATGGCTCTTTGATGAGGTGATTTCATGAGTTTTGTTACGCTGAGGAGTAGCCAGTCTGTGCAAATCCTTCTTACTCTCACATGTTTCTTGTTGAGTCCATTAACATGTGCTATTGAAAAAATGAGAAAGCAATATCATTTGGTCCAAAATTCAAATATCACTTGAAAGTAATATCACATGGTTGGAGCAAAGCCTTTATCAAGATGACAACCAGTTGAGAAAACTTAATGGCACTGTAAGAAAATTTAGATTCTGAAATTAGGCTAAATGAATGGTCTTCAGCATAACATAGCTGGTTTTACAGACTGATTTTACACTGCAACCTTACCATGATAAGATAATGAATCATACTTATCCACTTAAGGATTAACTAATTCTGGTCTGAGAAGTACTGCCTGAGAGTTACCAAACCCATGTTGTCTTTGATCAAATCCTGCAGGAAAGGAGGGACACACAGAGCTGTATCTAAATAGTCCCAGGCACAGCAGATGGATCTTGAGCTGTCTTTTCTGCTGTAGATCCGTATGTAGAATAATAGAACTGTTTAGATTGGAAAAGACCCTTAAGATCATCCAGTCCAGCTGCTAACCCAGCACTGCCAAGTCCATCACTAAACCATGTCCCTAAGCACCACATCTACTCTTCTTTTAGACACCTTATGGGACTCAACCACTTCCCTGAGCAACCTGTTCCAATGCTTGACAACCCCATCAGTGAAGAAATTTTTCTTAATATCCAATCTAAACCTCCCCTGGCATAACTTGAAACAGGAGCATTTCCTAATGTTGCCACTGAAATCCTATTTGCACAATATAACATTTTTCTTTTGGTTTACGTATGAAGGATATAAAACTCGAGGCAATGAAAGTAACATTTATAGGGTTGGTTGTTTTTTTATAAGCCCCAGGGAAAGAGAATATCAGAGTTAAGTTTTCCTTCCTTTTTCTTTAAGCCATATTGTTAGTCATAAGAAAAATATGATGGCAACTTGTTATCTTTTGTAACTCTTGTTGTAACACCTACAGAGAACAATGTAAAGCAAGGAAGCAGTGACATGCCTTAAATTAGATCGCACTTTAGCAAGCTTCAAGAGGATATTTCAAAAAACAATACATTCCTTGGACTTTTTTTTATAATAAATCACAATTTCCAGGGCTGGCAATTCCCAGTATCCCCTTTGCTATTATTTTAGCAGCAGTACACCCTTGGATAAAATATATGCTCCCTGAAAGGGCCAAGATCCTTCTTGCACTCCAGTCACAGGCTGCACTTGAATGCAGAGGCCGGTGGGTTTACCCAGGAACCCCTGCATCACAAGGGGTTGTTCTCAGCCACACTCTGCTGTCAGCACACGTCCTGTGGAGGGGCATCGAAGGGGGTTTATCCAGCAAATACAGAGTGGACCAGTACAAGGATTTCTCCAATAGTTTTGGTACCGATGAGCAATCTAAAGTGCTGCCTTAATGCAAACAATATTAGCAAACTGTTAGTGCCACGAGGAGGAAAATGAAAAAGAGGTCAAGATTCAAGGCACTTTATTTTGTTAGATATGGATTTTCCAACCTCTCTTTAGCAAAAGGTGAAAAGGGTAATGCAGCAGCACAAGCACTGTATTTCCAAATGTCATCCTTTTTGCTGAGGTGAAGATGAACATTCAGGACCCAAAAGAGATAAGGGTAACTTCTTGTTACTTTTTATTGGTGGATGCAAACGGCTTACATTCAGCAAGTTATTCAGCAAGACCACACAATTGGCCATTGAATTAAATGGGACTTACCCACTTAAAGCTAAATGTGCCCTGCAGGATGAACACTATAACAATGAGATATTAAAAATAAATTAGGGTATAGCAGTACAAAAGTTGAGACCATCCACCATCTGAAGTACAGAAAGAATTGAGAAGCAAAGAAACAAATCCAGCATACGATGTTTAATACCTCTAGGCATGATGAGATAATAAGTAGCTTATTGTTTTCTGAGCCATTAAAGGAATGCATTGGTTTTAAGGATGTTCTTATTTCTAGTGAAATTTTAGTTCTCACAGGAAATACAGACAGGCTCTTCCTATGGCTTGCAATGTGTTCGGTAAGAAACAGCCATCTGCTGCTCCTGCTTTCTCCTAAGGGGAATAAATTCCTTACATCTGGCCTGTGTAATAGGACTTAGTGCCAGATCCTAGACCCAATGAAGTTAAATGATGTCTTTCCCTTAGTCAGGAAAAAATCAGGATTGTATCGTTTTTATAGCTAACACCTCCTGCTGCTTTTGCTGTTTTTTGCTTTGAATCTTATCCTATTCCAGATAACGGGCAGATGTTGCTGCCCATATATCCTTATTTCTAGATTTATGCATAGGAATTCTCTTGCCTTGCTCAGCATAGATGTTCAGTACTACCTATTTTCCAAAGAGCTTTTAAAAACTTTTAATTATCTGAGTCTTAGAAAAAAACTGCTTAGAAAATCCAAAAGTTTGACGACTAGGAGCTTTCTAGTTTTCCAGTTCCTTTCTTATTTTCAATTCTAATAATTATTTCTAATTTCTTTATACGTTATTACTAATTTTTTGTTTTACTATCTCATTCTCTGTGTTTTATCTACTGTTCAGCTCTGGTATCACAGAAACTTCCCACTGTCATTTATTCAACAAAGATCTTACATTTTCTCTACTGAAGACTTAGATTTTGCAGATAATTTCTGCATGTAGGTCAGAATATTCCATTGGGAGAGAGGCCTTAGAATTTTCCTTTCTCCTATAACAGCTTCTTTGGGCAAGAGCCAGTCTACATTTTAGGACAGCAGAAGACCTGAGGAGTTGTTTCATTTCTCCTTACTAATATTATAGCAGTTGGTGAAAGATAGAGAATTTTGCCTATCTTAAAAAAGGAAATATTAATTATTATCTAAGAAGATTTTATACCTAGCCAGTACTGTTGAGTTAATTGCAGAAGTAGGTAGGGAAATAAAAAAATCAACAAAAAAATTACTGAAGTATAACATAGTGCACTATAATATATATAACATATATAATATATGTTGCCATGCAGAACACTCTGTGAGTTTCTTTTATGAACCTAATTGTACATATTCAAGAATTAGTGAAAATTAGCTTGGTGAAAACTGCTGATCCAAGATATGTTTTCTATGAAAGGAGGGATAATAGTAGAGTATGGAATAGCTTGTACATGGTAAAGAAAGGAGGAGTCTCCCTAAAACCCGAAAAAGCTGAGAGAAGGTGTGGCAAAAGTTTGTGATTGTGTAGGTGTGTGGGAAAGGAGAAGAGAACCACTGCTTGCTCAAGGGAGAGCAAACAGAGCCAGCCTGAGGCAGGCTAAGGCAAAGAGAGAAAGTCCTTCTCACAATGTGTTCAGCCACCCTTTGTCTGACCCGTTTCATGTGGGTTTATGTTCTTGAATAAAGCTGATGCTAAAAGTGCTGGTAGATGCCTAAATTTGTGGCTCCCCTGATGCAGAGTCAGTGCCTTGAATTGGACCTTGGGAAAGAGCTATCTCAGGTTCAACTTTAAGCCAGGTGATTTAGTAAAGCAGGTAGAAGATGATAATTCAAAGCATTGTTGAGGATTTCAGAGCAGGTATAAACGATCAGTGAATCAGGAATGTGTAGTAAAGAAACTAATCCATAGCATTTGAAATTACAAAAATATTTTTCTAATATATCTAGCCTGTAAAATCAAGATCGGACTCCATAATGTAATGCAATACAGTGTTTCCTAAGCAGTAAAGATCCTGAATCTGGTTTTAGAACTGGAAATGAATGCTGCCAGTGTATTGTATTGTTAGTACTTATCACCATTTCACTTTTTCAGGACTGTCAGATAACTTAGTGTATAATCAGTTCTCATTATCTAATGAAATCATCTGTAAATTGAATTCAGCAAATTCATCCTTAAATGTTTTGGTGATTCTTTACAAAGAGACAATGGTAATTTGTTGTGTGTCCAGATCTAATTTAATCTCTGAATGTCCCTTGGGACACTGTCCCTTCAAGGCAATCTTCGCTGCAATTATTAGCATTTAAATGGTAGTTTGTTATTACTGTAAACAGTAATAAGCATCAACCAAAGAACATGCATTACTACCTTACTTCCTCAACGCATGAATGTAACAACAAAAGCTCCATACCACCTTTACTTGTGCATTTGCTGTCATAGTTTTTAATTTTTAAATAGCAACATATTACATTTATGATAAATGTTCAAGGAATACAGAGTTTTAGATTTGGGTTTCAAAACTGTGTGTATATTGACATTAAATATCTATATGTATGTATGTTGCTGCCTCCTGCATGGAGAGTTCTGTTTCTGATTTTACTTGGTCTAACCAGTGCTGCTAGAACTGATTGTATGTCTATTTTTCTAGGAGATTGGTGTCAACTCTGGTGCTCTGGTTTAGAACATCTACATAATGCCATGGAATATGTTCAGAGACAGTGGTATCTGATTTGAAAGAGTTTTTCAGTGCACAACGCTAGCAAATGCCCAGCATGTGCTCAAAAATAGCTCCTCTCCTCTATTCAGCTCCTCTTCACACTTTCTTTAATGTGGTCTTGAATTGAAACCAGTCCCTCCAGCCTCTGCAGCAATGCACTGCCCTCTCCTTATTCAAATCTCATCTCAAAGTGCTTTGATTTTGAAGAACTCTTAATAATCCCTAGGTAGGGAAAGTATGTGGTGAGCAGGACATTCTATATTTTGTGGAGAGTGCCAGCTTGTGGAACAACTACCCACTGTCAAGGGCACAGGATGTCTTGCAGTAACCTTTACAGCTTGGCCTTCATCTGGACTGTCATTTCTACTTGTACCTTTGTGGATAATAAACCTTTTCTTCTGAAAGCACCACGGCAATTACTGGTTCCAGAAAACTGGGCTTTAAACTTCCTTGCATTCAGCCAGAACGTGAAGCTTGCTGTGGTAATCAGCACTGCAGGGTACAGCCAGCATCAAATGCCTCCAGCTCCGTAACCTCCCAAGTGATCTCTAGTGCCCATTTAGTGATCCAGGTTTATCCCACCCTGCCACCCTCCTCCTTGCCACACGAGCTAAGTGACAGATTTCTGCCTTACATCCTGTCACCCTGGAAGGTCCTTCTGAAAGTAAAGCACGGGTGTTTCACTCACTGCAAACACTGCTTAGATGTTTCACATTTCGGGGGGTGAAACTCTTCCCTCGGGTATGAGGCACTGTGTCGCTGTGCGGGACACAAGGACATACGGACACCTTCTCTTGAGAAAGTTGGGAACAAGTATTTATTAAACATCTGACTCCAATATTTATAGCATGTCCACAAAGACCAGGGATTGGAGAAGAAGGCTGACACCTCTCCTATCCCATTGGTAAAGACAATTGTCCATCAGTTGTTTCCTCACAAGAAAAGTATGAAAAACAACTTCGTCTTATCAAACGGACTATTGATAAAGACACTTCCAAGTGTGAGAAAGAAGCTAGTTACAGTAAAAACAACCCATTAGAAACTGCATTAAGAAAAGCCTGAAAAATCAGGGCGACAGCACTGCAGGATCTGGTAATCGAAGAAAGCGAGTGAGCAAGGGGCCTTCACTCCTTGTTAACCTGCTCAGGCCTCCCTGGAACATTCACTTCTCCTTCTGCACTACTCATCCGTATTGCTTCATATGTCTGAAACTACTTGTAGTCAAGGTGGGAGACTCATAACACACGTTACTAGCTTCATCTCCTTTATGAAGTATTAGCAGTTCTTTGACCCTTCTGCTGACTGTTACTACAAACTAGAACACCTTGTATGGCCACACTTCTGTGTCTTGATACTGTTTCAAAACACTCACTTATGCTTCCACATCAGACACTGCTATTCCAAGCACCTTTGAAATAAGCTTTTTTCCAAGCTTTTTGAAATAAGTGAAAAAAGGTCCGAACTTTCACTCCCACTGTTCACTGGATTTTTATTTTTTTTTTTTTTGCTTAATATATTTATCCTAGTTATTTCATGCCCTTCCAGAAAAACATTTGAGTCTTCCATCCTGAAGAGGTCTTTTAAGAAAGCATTTTCCTACAGAAAACACATTGGTGACTGTTTTTTTTCATGGAGTTGAGTTAACTAACATGAAAGAACTAGATAAAGTTTTAAAAAAACCTTTTAAAATTTAAATTACAAAAACAGTACTTGAAAATAAACCAAGACTACAAAGAGATATGAGATATGAAAGAGTGAGGAAGGCAGATTTTGGATTATACAAGAAAATCGTATTTCTTAAACCAAAATGGCATTGCCTTCTGTTTTCAGTAACACGCAATAGCTATTTGAAGCCACAGAATCACAGAATAGGCTAACTTGGAAGAGATCCAAGAGGATCATCAAGCTCACAAATGCTGTTTCTGTACAGGGCAACCAAAAAGTTAAATCTTAGACCTGTGAACATTGTTCATACACTTTTTAAACACTGAATGGCTTGGAGCTTTAACCACCTCCAGATTGCTCCAGTGCTAGACCACCCTTGTCAGTGAGGAACTTTTTCCTAACATCCCATCTGATCTTCCCCAGAAGCAACTCTAACCTGTGTCCTCATGTCCTATCACTGGACACCAGAGAAGAGGGAGACCCTTCCCTCTCTGCTTGTCCACATGAGGACATTGTAGAGAGCAAGAAGTTCACCCTTGGTCTCCTCTCTCTACGCTGAGCAAATCTAGTGTCCTCTAGACATTAGGGCCAGATTTATTTGTGCTGTAAGTGACTTTCAAAAGCTTTCAACAAGGAAGTACTTGGCCCTTCATATTTAGTATTTTACTAAACAAAATACAATAAAAAATCTTGGGATTTTTTTCAATTAAATAGATAAATAATATTAATACCATGAAAGAAATTTGCATTTATATAACACTTCTCATTGACAAAGGATCTCAAAACAATTTATTGAAAGTCACAGAAATTTCTAATTAGGAGTACTTCTTTTGATTATTTCTGCTTAAATATATGTCTTTTTAATCACCAGAACTTCAGGTTAAAGTATATTAACTGTGTCATTCTCCAGTCTACAGCCATAAAAATTAACTAAATTTGTAACCTCCTACTGTGCTAGCTGAGTCCTTACTGGAATGAGTAATCCCAATGAATTCAATGAAGCTACTCATATAACTGTTCACAAGTATATTAAAATATTAGGCAGTTTAGATCAATTCATGTCCAGGCCAATTCCATCTTTTTAAATTTAGCAAGCCATGATTTAATCCCAAGAGAACATTAACTCATTTTTCTTCTGGAACTAACAGAAAAATTAAATTCTGAAAGGAGGAAGACCCTGCTCAGAGCCACATTAATCTCATGGTCTGTTGGTTGTTGTTGGGAGTGGCAAAAGTGGTGTTTCTGACTTGCTGTACAGAAACAAGAATTATTTTGCAAACTCGCCTGTCCTCAAATAAGGAACCTCAAGTCTTCTCTACATTCTGATTACAAAGTACCATCAGGAGTTGAAACTTTTTCTGTGCATATTGTACACATGGATGAAGGAGTTAGACACTCAATTTACTTTTGTCAAAGTTTCTCCTTAGGGTTTCTGCACAGATCTAAAGCATCAGAGACGGAGTTCCATGAGAAATATATGGATGAACAGGAGTCTTCCATGCTCCCATCAGCTAGAATAACTGCTTGTATAAAAGAAAGGTTATAACCTAAAAGACGTGGGAAAATTGCCACCAGTTCATTAAGATGGAAGCAGAAAATGTTGCTTTTGGCTTTAATAAGTTGTTTTAAAACAAAAATTCAAATTTAACTTTGCAATTGAACCATTATACATGTTTTAATCTCTCTATGTATAAAGTTGTTGAATGTGTTCAGAAATTAAGTGTGTACCTCACCATGAAAGCACTGTGGCAGGAAAGAACCGGAACATTTGTGAGCGTTGCTTTCACCTTTCAGAGCTGTTAGTCATGTTTCTCATGGATTGGTCAGTTCTGCATTTTCAGATAGTATTTTCACTTTTACCTCCTCCCAGACACTGGAGAGCTGTTATGGATCCCCTCACATGTAGGGTCATCTTTGTAAGCAGATTGCACTCTGGCTTAAAGCACCTTGATTTCCCTGTGCCTGCCCTATGTGCCATCCCTCCCAGAGCCAATTTGGTCTCTTATTCACATACTTCATGTTGGGTAAATTCAGCAAAACTTTTCTGGATTTGCAATCAGAGGAACTTTTCATCCTTTTTTTTTTTGCAGGAAGAGTTGCTTGAAGTAGGAATAGATTTTATAGTTTTCCATGTGTCCTACAAATCTATTCATTGTTAGGGATGTGCCTTGCTAGTAACTACCAAAGGAGCCGGCATTGCTGTCTGTAAAATCTTGTTTTGGATCAATATTAGAGAGAATATTTTTGTGAGGTGTCCTCCTTTGGGAAACATGGAAATGAGAGGCTCTGAGTGATTTTGCAAAGGAGCTACTTTCTTCCAAAGACATAAAGAAGAGTGGTGGTGAAAGAAAAGCTGAAAGGAAGTTAGAATATTAAGAATTATTATGAACTGAAGCAGGAGACTGACAATACTCCTTTTCCATTTGCTTTTAGCTCATTATCAAATTGAAACATTAGGTTTTATCCTTTCCAAGCCCTAATTAGACATAGAAAACCCCTTATTTTCTTAATGTAAATTCCTCTTTTTAACTGCTGCTTCTGTACCATTTCTCTCAGAAACTACAGAAACTGGAAGCCCCTTTCTGTCTTTAATATGCAGGTGAGGTGCTGTATGGAGGCATCAAATTACTAATGCAGAGCTAAGAACAAGATGATTCATTCTTAGCCTTCCTAGTTCTGCACAACTATCTGATCAAGGTGATATTCAAGGAGAATAGTTTTACGGTGTAACAATAATTTTTATGTAACTTTTTTCAAACATTTTGTATTTTAATGCTGATTCTAATTTTTGCAGGAGAAAGTACACGTACTTTGAAAAAATAAGGTGGTGAAGTGAATCCTTCACCAAGTCTCACAAGCATCAGAATAAATGTATAAGTCCCCAAGGTTGGAAACCAGTTTGATTTCTCGTGTCCTGTGCATTGAGGTATACACAGGGGAAACAATTGGGACATGCTGCAGAGACCCCTGAGCTAGTACCCAAAAATCTGGCTCCAAAACTGGGACCAGACCTCACCTGATGGGTGTGTGCTTCCATTTGATGTTGCACCTGAACTAACTCCCTCTTCTGCAAGGCAGTGGTGCCAGAAAAAGATGCCATAGTACTTATGGCTTTTATTTTAGCCCTGTGCCACGTTGTGCTCCATAGATTTATTGGCTCTTCTGGAGACAGCTGCAGATGTGGACATCTAATCCATCATGTCACTAGATACACCCTAAGGGTGTAAAAAAGCCTCTCTTCTACAGAAACAAGTTTTGCCACAGAGTTTATGGAAACCAAAATCAGACCACTGTAACTGAGAGATGCTTTTTGAAGCTTAAAGAATTTCTTACTGGAAAGCTTGTTGCATGAAAGTGTGATTAAAAGGACATTGTCTTTCAAGTAAAAGGCAGAGACAAATGAGTCAAAACAAAATGATAGATTACACAGACAAGGACTAAATGCATTTGCCTGGTGATATAGAGGAATGGCACAGAGGACTGGAATAAGACAACCTCAACAGCTGGTTTTTTTTCTTTACTATAAGCATGGACAAATAAACTGTATTAAGTGGACTTGCACAAAAATCATAATAGGAGTGTCAGAAGTATACTGAGATATCACAGTTCCCTGGTCTGTGCTTATTACATTTTATTGTGTGAAATAAACTTACAGTTCATTTTTTGGCAGTTGTAAACATTAATTGACATGCCAGTTTGGAGATCAGCTATACTGTTTTTATGATGCACAGGAGAAATTATGATGGAATTAACTCTCATGCAGTGAATTGGGAAGAGAAGTTGGATTAAATATATCATTTCATGCGAGCTGTGCAGCTGCACAAAGCCTATATATCTCAAACATCATCATTTTCATAGACTTTTAAAAGTGAAAGAAAAAAAACCAGTGTTTTGGATTGGCAAAGTATCTTCTCAGAAGCCCTAACAATATTTGATTTATTTTGTTTGTATCTGTAAAAACTAGATAAACCATTTGGGATTTTGGTACCTGTATTCTCATTTCTACTTCTGATTAGGAAAAGTTCATATTAACTGAGTGAAAAGTGCATAGCAGCCAGGATTTTGATATATCTGCAATAAAGAATACCATAGGAATGATAAACCAATTGTAGAACTACAGTGAACTTTGACACCAGAACACTTGCAATAGCATGAGTCTGGAAACAAACTATTTAGAGATTTTGAGCCTACATAACCAGATATAAGTCTGGGTTATATCTGACATGGAAATGCAACTGATTTGATACAAGTTATTACAATAAAAGCCAGTTACAGTTGTTGAAGAATGTCACTAGAATAGTTATAAAGCAGATCAAAAGTATTCTACAGCATCAGAATGATGGTCAAGATGACTTTTTAAAAATGCTTAGTTTGTCTCTAAAAATAAAAATTTCAAAATTGATTCTAAAAAATCTATTTATGCTTTTAATTTTTTTATTAGTCACTAATTAAAGGCCTTATTTCCTTCTTTTTTTTTTTCCTTTCTTAAACTAGTTTCATCTTATTACACTTAATGGAATTATAATCCTTTTTGCTCCATGCATTTTTCAGAAGATGCAAGCATTTTCATACTAATAGCCTGTGCAATGCTAAATAATCCATTCCAGACATAGCACAGTTAATCTTTCCCTGTTTCTGGCAGAATTAATGGTAAGAACCAGTTTGCTACAGTTGAGTATAAATTCCTATCTGAGAATATAATTACTGTCTGACAAAGTATTAGGCAAATATTGAATATCGTGCTGAGAATGAAGCCTTCTAAACAGCTTCTAAGTTTACATAAACCATATTAATTAATTAAATTTCTGCTAAAGATACAACATTCACATCTGTGTTCAGTACAAAATTTTTCAGTCTGGTAACATCTTAGAAAGATCACAGTTGAAACTCTCAAAAAACAGCAAACAAATCCAAGACCCTCGTCAGTCAACTGCAGCAAACTGGATCAGAGCACAGGAGCTCTCCCTGCCACTGTGGTCATTCCTGCCAGGCATCTGAGCCAGCAAGGAGGAGAAGCATGGAGGGACCTTAGAAAATACTTTAAAATCACCAGGGGTTTCTGAGTCTGCGGCAGATTTGTAACACTTTGTGTGGTGCCTGCTGTTTAACAGTGAGTCCAAGAGTAAAGCTCGCAAACATTTAGCGCTCCTGTTGTAGCTGTATGTGTCAGGATCCTGAAAGGTGTTAAGCTCCCTTCCTCTCAAGGAAGAGGCCTGCGAGTCATAGCTCTGCAGGGAAAGCAACACAAGCAGAGCCTCTGAATGTTTTGCTAGGATATGGTTTTGCAGCTCTCAGTGGTGCTACAGTATAGCAATAGTACTGTGTCCACACAAACCATTTCAGAATTTATGAGCAACTAGGCAGATGATCAAAAGATAAAATGAGCAGAGAAAATATCATTAGATGTCTTTTTATCTATAAATGCTGTGGTGTACAAGGCCAACAAAATATGAAACAGGGACTGGAGACCACTTTATCACAGTGGATCAAAAATACCTCAGAGCTTCTGCCCTTCTTACGTTTAAAATATTTCTTTATATCCTTGAAACAGACTTTGGAGTTATCTGAAAATGCCATGTGACAAGGAGTGATTTTACCGTATTATCAGTGGTGGCTGAAGCCTGCTGGCCATCGAGAACCCACAGGAGGCACAGCTAAGTGTCACTGCACTTCCAGACTTGCCTTCTTCTCATTCCTCTGAATGGAGGCTACCCTTGAAAAAAGGAGAGACATCAGTCAAATCTTCTCTGCTCCAGTGATTCACAGCTTCCCAGAGCCCACAGGCATTCTTAGGAACACAGCACTAGTTAGATCACAGTTTCTTTGTGCTTTAGCATACACCAAAAGACTCAGCATAGATTTAGCTTTGTTTAGAGCAATTCTTTCTGCCATAAAAGCCACATGGCAGGAATGTCATAGGGATTTTTCACAGTAATGGACTCCCAACCTAGAGTTTTTGAAGTAATATTTGCCTATCTCTTCCAACAACCATTCTTCTAGATGAGCCTTTGGATATATATCAATATTTATTTATTTTATAATCTGAACTATGTACCTTTTGTTTCTGGATCACCTCGTAATTTTCTGGTTTCAGTTTCTAACTGATTCCTCACCTGCATGTCTCTAATCTTTCCTCTGGCTACCTGAAGTCTTCCCTTATTCTGCGACCAAATTTAATCATATTATTTTCCTGTAATCTGTCACTGATGTTTTCCTGTGTGTCAGGACTTGTGCTAAATGAGTTGTGGGCAAATTGGATGTTTTCCCGGGCTTTGGTTGCATCTGTTTGAGTTTAAAAGACAGCATTAAAGACTTAGTTCATTCTTATGCTGCTAACAGTATGCACCTCATTCCCCATCTGAAATCTGCATTGCCTATATTGCCTTTATTTTTCATGAACTAGCATATTTGTGTGCTTTAAGACTGGTTGACAGTCTGGAGGATCAAGTTCAGAAGGTAAATTGCAGTTACTGATGACTCTTGTAGAACCAAAATGTAGTTCTGAACTACTAGAAAATATTTTCACAGGTTCTTTTTTTTTGTTTCCTTGAAGTTCTGAGAGCACAATAACTCAATTAAGAAAAAAAACCTTCCTTTTAATGGCAAACGCTATGTTCTGTAATGGCTTCTGAGAAAAAGGAAGGAGACAAAGCCATCCAACTTGTTATGTGAACATTGTATTCAGTGATCTGTTTCTGTAGGGTGGGGTGAAGGAGTAGAGTCAATTCTGCACAGGTACAGACATCAAATGAGGTACAGGAAGCAAATGGGGATTTTCAAATAGACTCTTCTTCTCAAACAACTTAATTAATCCCAAAATTGATAGGCATCTGAACAGCTTATTTTCACAGAGCATGTTGCCTTCACTTGTCATTATATTGGACTTCTCCCTGGGGGCGTTTTGGGGGTGAGGTAGGTTTTGGAATTTTTTTCATTGGTATTTTTTGGTTGTTTCCTTCTTTTTGGGGGGGTGGGGGCACTTGATTTGGAGTTTGGGTGGTTATTTTTTCATTATATACTGGAGCGTAATGAATTTTGCAGCTGTGTGTATTCACTTTGATCTAATATGAATAGAGAGATACCAGACTATAAAATTACTGGTTGTTTGGTTGATTGAAAAGGAAAGGAGAAAAAAAAAAGAAGAACAAACAGTGTCAGGCTGTCTGTTTCAGTTCCTCAAGTGAGGTTCCAATTTAGTCTTGTCTGATATAAAGAGGGATTCACACTTATTGAAAGCTACTAAGCCAGCTGGCTGCCAGTATTGGATTAGACTTGAGCAGAGTTTCAAGTTGGATGAGAAGACACTGAGGATGAAGAAAATCAAATAGTAAGGTAATTGGTGTCTACGTTCTGGTACCATCTTGGCAGCACAATGTTTTTAGAGCATCAGCTGTGGAAATTCTCTGCAAAAGATTCTTTTATTGTCATCTCGCTTCAGAGACTAGAGTCTATAGATGGATAGGCAGAACAATACTTCCTTCTCACATGGCATATGCTTAGCTGGAAGTGGACAGTGACTGCCATTTCCTACAGGGATAGTGGTGACACTTCATCCTCCTGTTAAACAGATACTTTCAATATTTAACTAGTACAGAAGGGTTAGATGGGTGGCTGGAGACATTTGTAAAAAAGGATAAACCCATTATAAGCATTGAGTGGCCTAATTTCATGTTGTCTGGAGAGTTAGAAGAAAAGAAAAGGGCTTGTCATGACTGCATTTCAACATAATATTAAAACCCAACAACTTTAAAATTATTCTGAAAGGAGAATGTCAACCAGAGTTAGTATGAAAATTTAAAAATATTGGAGACAAAAGTGTTCCCTCTAGTGTCTCATTGAAATTTATTTGGTAATGTCTGATGAAACATTGAAGCATAGATGCAGCAAAACCATTTTTCCATTTTTAAAACTTTTCAGGGACTTCTTTATTAGCCTTATAATGGCATAGTCTTCACTTCCCCTGCTCTTCCTTCCTTGTCTTGCCTCATAACATTGATGTATCTCCCTTCTTACATTTGGGCAGACTCTGGTACAAACTCTGGAGATAAAAAATATGCCTGCCAGAAAGTTTTCTGTGGGAAAAGAAGAACTTCAAGATTTTCAGTGAGACAAATGGAAAGAAGTATGCCAACAGATCCCATCACTCCAGACAGCAGATCAGTGAAGAACAGGGAAAATCAAGGTGTGTTGGGACATGCCCAATCCTTGTCAAACTATAAGGGGACTCTGAAAAGAGAGTATGGAAGGGAAGGTTGGGAGGAACTTTGAACTACAGCTGCCATGAGGCCACAGGAGACCTTGCACTATCATGGAAAGCACTGAGGACCCAACTTTAAATGTACCTTTACAGTGTTTTTTCTTTCATCTGACACAGTTCATAATATTTTATTCTCAGAAAGGCATTGTTATTTGCTCTTTCTATCTGATTCACTATAAGAAATAAAGATGAAATAGACGTTCTGAAGACTGAAGCTTTGTTTTTCTGCAATCTCCAATACTGATTATTTATTTTCTGAAGTCCCGTCTCATTTGGTGCAAACGAGCAGCAGTGAATGAAACAAGATAGTCTTGTGAATGCCTGCCATCCTTTGAAATATGGAATTGAGAACCATTTGCAGAAATCAACATTATTTATGATCACCTGTAGAAACCCATTTTGTGTATTTCTAATGAATTTGATCTATTTTTCTCTATGATCATTTATTTACTGGTAGAACTGGCAGTTATAAACAATTTTAAATGAACAGATCAAGAAATAGGTAGAATAAATAGAATGTCCTGTGTACAAATGCTGATCCTGCTTCTTTTACTGAAGCAAAAGACCTTCATTATTCATTCATGCCTTTGCAGTCATGACTTATGGAGCTTTTATACTCATGAGAGAAACATAATACTCACCCTTCATGGGTGAAATATTCTGTATGGGCTGGGGATTTATTCTTTACTGGTCTCTCTCTTAAAGGTCTGATGAGAAGTGTTTTTCAAGGGTTAGATTTCTTTACAGAAATTAGATTACTCCAGATCACTGACAAAATATAACCAGTTTTACTGTTCCAGCGTATCCTGACTTTACAGCTTTATTCCACATTTTTTTCATGCTCACATTGCACATGAAATACCAAGACATTTGTATGGCAGTTAGCTGAGGACACTGCACACAACTGTTTCTGGACACAGGTGTTACTGAGCACAGTGCAAACAGGGAGACATGAATTGAGAGCTGATCCCCAGCCACTCTGAGGAAGAGACTCTCAGTAATAGTTTGGGCCAGCAAACTATTGTCAGCACTTTGAGCCAGGTTCCACTGAGCTGAACTGTCTGCTCTGTGAGACTGATGTAAAAAAATTCAGAAAAGATTTAAAATTAACTATTTCAGAATAGTAATTTTGCTAGAATAAAGCCATGTAAAGCAGTCACATGTTTCATATGAATAGTACCAGTACAATTTATTTATATATAATTGCAATGGTTCAACCCTAGGCATCAGCCAAGCCACACACAGCCCTTCCCTCCCTCTCTGCTGGTGGGACTGAGGTGAGAAGTGGAATG
>VZTB01016927.1:1292-49920 GCA_013397245.1 Thryothorus ludovicianus | reverse complement strand
TGGAATATCCCCATGGTCAGCTGGGGTCAGCTGTCCTGGCTGTGTCTCCTCCCAAATTCCCATTCACCACCAGCCCTCCAGCAGGGTGGCTGTACAAAAAGCAGAAAAGGCCTTGGCTCTGTGCGAGCCCTGCTCAGCAATAACAAAAACATCTCTGTGTTATCAGCCCTGTGTTCAGCACAAACACAAACACAGCCCTGAAGCAGCCACGGGGAAATAAGATAACCCTGCCCCAGCCAGAGCCAGCACAGTGGTGCAGCCCATTGTCTTCTGGCAGGATGCATGAGTGGGTGCTGCTCAGAGCCGTGCAGGAGGGAGCAGGGCACCAGGACAGGCATGGGACACAGTCTACAGCCCATGGCTCAACTCCAGTGCTCTCACCGAGACTCAGTCACCTGCACACTGTGAAATTGTGTTCATGCATTTTTAGATACTTATATGTGTGTTTAAAAAAATCCAGTCTAAGGAACAAATACACAGAACTGTGTAGGGACAGGAAGATGCAAATATGTGAAGTATGGATATAAAGTCAAAATATTGATTTTTGCCATGTATTACTGAAAGTAATAGGTGCTCTTCAGAAACTGAAGGTTTTGGACAACTTTGCTCCTCAGTTTACACTTACGTACCCTAATGCGTTAATGGTCTTTTCAGACATATTTTACAGCTCTCATAAATTGTTCATATTATTTTCAGAAAAGTTCTGGTGAATTTACACATACAAATTGTGGGACAAATACATCAGAAGTCTTGCGTAAAATGTCTGAGTCTAAAATTGATTAGACATTGCCATTACTTTGATAATGTAGAGTTGAAACTTTTTGTCACTTTGGAGAAAGTTTATCTGCTTTAGTTCTATTTCTCATTTTACTGCTGGTGACAATGTATTGTGTAACACTTCATTAGATAATTACTTGATTACAATTTAATATCTTCAGCAGAATCTTCCAGAAGTAATGCACTTACAGTATAATATTTTACATGGCTGGTATTATTAAGTTATTGTATTTTAAATGGATTGCATGGATATGATTATTTCATTAAACTACCAATTGCTCTTGTGTGTATGTGTGCTGGCAAGGAAATAATCATATAATGGATACTAAGGCCACCCCTCTGAATTGCACACTGCTCCTCAGCTATCTAACCTGTAATTTTAATGCAACATTTTCTCCTTCACTAACACACTCTGCAGTTATATTGAAATTATAGCTAAATTGTGCAAAAGTCAGAAAATTCTGAAATGAAGCGTTAGCTAAAACTGGCAGTTCTTTTCACATGTATAATTAAAATAAATTTTTACTGCTGGAGGAGTGTTCCAAAGAAGAGGAAAATGATGATGAGAGAGTGAGCTGAGCTCTTGATTCTTCTTGTGCATCATCAAGAAGACTTATTAGTTTCTTTGTAGAAACACCTGTCTGGTGTGACCATTAACTGGTAAGGTGCTGCAAATGTTGAAAATTCATTAATCCGAGGACCTAGAGTTTCGTGGGTGGGAATGGACTCAGTCTCTGAAGCCTTTATTTTCAGAAGACACTTGTTGGGTGAGACCTTGGTCCTTTTGTAGGGGTTTGTGGTTGATTTTGATCCAGTTTTTAGGGCAGAATGAGTGTCTCTGTGTGAAGAAGAATGTGATGTTTCCATGTTTCTTGTGATGTGTGGGAACACAAAATTCGCCTCCAGCTGCCCTGGAGGCTCAGGGACCTGGGCAGGAGTCTCAGAGACCCTGGCACACAGCCCAAAACACCTGTGGTTTTCATTTTAGCCCATGGGAATGATTGCCAACCTTAAAAGAAGAATTACAAGTCACAGGAGTTTAAATAGAGCAGTAGTGAGTTTGTTATAGAGTGTAAAAGTAGTTTTTGAGTTTTGGTACAGGGGGGTAAGAATTTCCAAGATGGAGATGTTGCAAATAAACTGGAAAAATAAAATAGTAGTAGTTATGCTAAGGCTTGAGTCAGGCCTAGTAGATGTTTTCTATAGGAACTGTTGTTAAGAAGTGAAACATAACAAATATCTTAGAAGTAACCGTTAGTTAATGAATGCAAGTGTGTATGAGATCATTGTGCTTGTTGTCATGCTTGTTAACCGTCAGGAATGTAGATATGGTAACCATTGTATAGCGAAAAGGTATATATGCTAAGAGATTTTTGTTGTGAGTGGGGCTCTGGCTTTGGACGAGAGTCCCCGTGCCCCTGGGCCCAAAAATAAAGCACCCATATAACGGCTTCGGTTGTTATGTGCATTTCTTTTCCTTTGTCGGGCAACAGAGAAACCTCGTGGCTTTACGTTTCTTCCTTCTTCTTCTTCCCTCTCCATCTTCTTTGTGACGGGGACATGACTGATTGATTTAGAGTAGAATCTGACTGTCTAATGTAGAGAATACGTATTGGAGATAATTAATAAATAGTCTGTATGTAACTTTTAGTATAAAAGATAAACGCCGCCTCTGAGGGGGGAGAAGGCCTTCGACTGTCTTGCTGGAAGGAGCTCGGCAGGGCAGAAAGAAAATGTTTTAGATAAGATAAAATAAACAACCTTGAACACGAGACCTGAAGAGTTTCTGCTCTTTTCTCCCATCTCTCACTGGGGAAAAAGGACTTTACATTGTCAGGAATTTCTGCAAAATAGCAGAGAAACCGACAGTGATGTACTGCAGGAAGAGGACCAGGGCTGGGATTCAGGGTGGTTGCAGAGCAGTGAGGAAGGGATGTGCCTTGGGGAGGACAGTCAGACTCTCCACTCCACAGGCTTATAGTGTGGCAGAGTGCAAGAAGACTGCTCGGAGTGCTCCAGGCACAACAGTTTATTCAGACAGGAGCAGGAGGAAGAAATTATAAATGGGAGAGTAGAAAGAAAAGGAAAAAAGGTGACGGGATAGAATATGGATCCTCAAAATATAAAATACAACACCAGACCAGTTTTTTCTTTATTTCCTTCACTGTTTTAAAGTGTCTTTAAACTTACTTGGAAAAGGCCTTGTAAAAGTATGACATGGAGAAAGCATTATAAATAGTGTACAGGGCAAACACTGACAACAACTGAGGATCACCTACATCTAGAAAGTCTCAAGAAAAGGCAAAAAGGGGGATAAATAAAATGCACTTATGTAGCAAGAGTAGACATGTCATCTGAAAATAAAATAAAATAATAAAATAAAATAAAATAAAATAAAATAAAATAATAAAATAAAATAAAATAAAATAAAATAAAATAAAATAAAATAAAATAAAATAAAATAAAATAAAATAAAATAAAATAAAATAAAATAAAATAAAGAAATGAAATGAAATTTCCTGCTCTCCTGCTTGTCCATGAAACATTTGTTTAAGAGCAGACACAACTGAAGTTAGTATCAGAATTTTTGTTAATAAGAAAGTGGTTTTTGTTAAGCAAAGCTATTTTGGCTCAAGGAAGCCAAGACTTAAAGCAGAGGTAGAGACTGAGCACCACTCCCACCACTCAAATGACAGTCAAAGCAAATTTGTGAAGTGGAAGGAGAAACAGGGATGTAGGATGATGAAGCAGGGTTGCTACCTCTATTCTTTCTCTTTTATCTTTGTTTTCTACCTGTTCCTGTGTCAGCAGCCTCTAGATATATTGAGCATATATTTTATGCAATCTATAATTTAACAGTAGTCAAATACAGTTTCTTAAAAACTGAAACAAGAGCAGCCTATGACAATAATTACATTTGAGTTTTCTTCCAACCTCTGATTTTTTTCCTTTAAAACTGAAGTCAGTTGTTGCTGGAAGCAGGGAATGAAGAAAACACAATCTGGTAATACCTGGTTACACTTTTGTTCACACAAAAAGTGCTCTTAGTCCTTGCAACAACACTGAGAAGTACACATTGAAGATATGGACTGCATCATACGCAGGACTAGTAGGCAGGATTGTAGCTGATATTTCTCAGCACTTCCTTTTGTTATAATAGTAGCTTTGATTTCCCTAATTGCCTCTAACTTTGTTCAAATGTAATCCTGTGGATGGACACTTGACATAAGCACATACATCAGCTGGAGTCACTCAGCAGAAATTTTCAGCAGCAACAGTTCAGGCAGTTCCAAGAAGAGGAAATTTTTTCAGTGCTGTTTTAAAGTTTTATAGGAGTTCCTTTTCAAAATTAGTATATACATAGAAAGGAATCCAACTGAGGCTGCCTTTGCAACCCTTTTTTTGGCTTTTTAAAGCTGCTGAGAATTTGACTTTCAACCTTAATGTTGTTGCCTAGTAATTCATGTTGGAGATACTATGCACTTTCACAGAGAGTTCCTGCAAAAGCATAGATTTGATCTGAATGTACAGTACACAAAACACACAGCAATTAAATCATCCTGAGCTTTTAAAGGGAACCTTAGTTTATTTCTTCAGCTTTCCTGATTACCTTCTAATAAATACGAATCTATCTCTTAATACATCTATCTGTGCATTAAAATCTGTTTCTTTTCATTACGGCATGGGGCCTGTGCAACTGTGCCTGCTGTTTCTTGTTTGGCTGACATCTGTACATTAGATCACTGGGGAAAGAGCAAAATAAATTGACTTCAGCTGATTTTAAAGTATTAGGTTATCTCTGGAATGTAGTTTTCTCTTCACTTATCACTCATGTCTATCTCTTCCATGATGTTGCTAATAATTTTTTTTCTTTTTAAGAATCGAGTGTTTCCTCAGCCATGTTCCTTTGACAAAGCAAATGGTATAGAACCTAAACATCATTTTTTCTATGTTTTGTGCCAAGAATACTGACAAACTATTCCAGATCAACCTTCTGGAAGTCAGACAAAATATCAGATTAAATTACCAGACCCTCACTGACCATGGAAGTTTTGCTTTGTCCAAGATTGTGTCTTGGCTCTGACTTCAGAGAAATGTTATTTCTCGAGCTACAGGATGGAAAATGTACATCTTTTATCAAGGCAGATAGGTCACAGTCTAATCTCTACATCTCCTGACTACTGGTATGGCAATATATTTTTTTTAAATACTCTGTAGATAGTATTAACAAACTATATATATAAATATAATAACTTAATAGTCACATTAATTAAATATATCCAAAGTTTGGCTGACCAGGCTCTTCCTAAGTATTGTTTGATTAGAAAATATTTATTATTCCTTCTTCAGGTAAAAATGAGGCAGAACTGTTGTTGAACACTTAGGAGTGTATGAATGTAGACTGAAATCCCCTCACATCATCCAAGTTCTCTGCCATTAACTTTGACACCCTAATCTGATGAATTTTTCCTGTATAAATGGCTGAGATACAATTTTTTGAAAGAGCCATATTTCACACACTCCATGAGAAACTTTGGCAAATATTATAAGAAAATATTTCTTACAATCCCTTGCTTCTCTTTGCCAGCTAATGTATTGAGAAACACAGAATACAGAGCAAAGTGTCAGAAGGATATAAATCCTTGGAAAGATGGAATGCAAGAAAGACATTTTCAAGCACCGATTTTAAACTCAGGTCTCCAAAAATCATGAATAACAAGTAATGGTCTTTGAACAGAGCACGTATGTGTATTGAAAGTAGAAGAACCAGTGGATTTTCTCTAAAGTTTTTTTTAAAAATGCTCACAGAGAGATTATCACACATCTTCCCAGAGTTTGTATGATCAAACTGTGAAGTCAACATTAGATCTAGTAGAATCAGCAGTGACAGAATTGCCCTTGGGATTTAATCATTAACATTTATTCCCCTCTTAAGATTTTGTTTTCATGAAGGGAGCAGTAGTGTATTTTATGGAAGGAAATTGTGAAAATTGGAGTTCCAGATATGCTGTCTACACAAGCTATAGCAGTAAGGCACTAAAGGAACCACAGAAGGGAACAAAAGTCTGGAGGCAAAATGACATAAAGGCAGCACCAAAAAGAAGAGGTAATAAAATGAAGGGGGTTTAGTTCTGAATTTGAGCATTTCTTTGCTCCTTCCTTCTTGCTAAACACATAATTACCAATCTTACAGACTGAATTGTGTTAATCAAAAAGAGGTGATTGTTAGTAGGAGCTCAGCAGTTGTGTGTAAATAGAGTTTTAGATATTAAATGACAATTAAAGGCTGTTAAAAAGTAAATTACCAAGCGATGAACTAAGCCACATGAGGGTTGGAAGGAAAGTAGTAAAGCTGAATTCAGCCACAAACCACTAACTACAAACAAACTACTGGCAGCATGTCTGCTTCCTAAAATACCTTATTAAGACCCTGTCTTTAACTCTTAAAAGTCGTAGAAGAAACTCATAAAGCGCTATAACAAGATATTGAAACGTCTCTCTCAGCTTCTGAAAGCAGCAAATCTGGAAAATGTTTTTCATTTTACAAGGAAAATAGCAATCCTGGGTTATTCATTTAAATTTCATCACTACCTTATATGCTTAAGCTAAAAATTCACCTGAGAAGTCTTGACCATTTTTGGGTCATCCTCTAGTAAAAACCCAATCTAACCTGCAGCTGATGACAGTGAGTGACAACCAAGAAGAGAGGGAAGTGATCCTGCCAGAACAACTAAACCCAAAGGAGTGTACTGGATGTCCCAGGGTGACCAAGGACTTTGCTATGATGGTGTGAAGCTTGTGGTGTTTTCTCACTTATCTTTCTCATTTTTTAAGGCTGAGAATGACCATGGAAGGTTCCTAGTGGGGATCCCTCACTCAGGGGAGCCTATGGGAATGCCTGTGGCTGTGGGAATGTCCCACAACAACGCAGTTGAGTCCATTCCCCCCAGAGACACAGGGGAGAGGTGAGGCCATGGTTCTCTGATGAGGCAAAGATGTTCCACACCTGTCTCAGGTCCTGGAATAATCCTACCTTCTCTCCTTTTCATAACTGAGGTTCTTATATTGAAAATGTTCTTGCCAGGAGAGATTTGGAGGAAAGAGAGACAGTCTTAGGAATTGCACATCCCTGTCCATTGACAGGAGGAAGTCTAGAGTGTGTGGGACCATGAATGAAATACTTCTGATAAATGCCTAGGTGAAACTAACACAGATCTGCTAGCTGAGAGCACTCTAATCAGGAACCAGGCTCTGCATGCATTTCTCTTTGCCTGTATAAAGGGGCAGAATTAAGTATTTAAGGTTCAGTATCATTTCTTAAACCATTTTCATAAGTATTCCACATTGGCTTTTTTTCAAAGGCCCTAATTATCATCAAGCATGGCTCTACTACCCACTGCAACTTCCCTTAGATCCAAAATCACAGAGCATTACATAAAAAAAAAACAAAAAACAACTATGCACTGGTGCTTAAAATTCAATGTCATATGTCATTTTTACCCACAAACATTAGCAGGTGTTGAGCAGAAAAAATCCCTCAGGTATCAGGATAGTAAGTGTGGTAAGAATAGAAAATAAATGTGAAAAATGGTTACGCTTGCTCAACTTTTTGTGCCAAAGTCCATTCTCCACACAAGCTCTCTTATTCACTCACATTTGATTCCCCATCTCTTTCTGCTCAACTTCTCACCTCATGCCCTTTCCAGTAAAGTCTTGCTTTCTTCTCCCCACCTTGTTGTTGTATTTTGTGATTTTGATCTTATCAGGAAATGTGCTCAATATACATAAGATATTGTAGCTGGTTTTAAAGAACCATTTTATGAACAGAAGTTGATATGGACAATAACAGGAGACCCACCAACTACAGAGGACACCGTAATTCTTCCTCTTTTCTTGTTTTACTATGGCCTCATTATTTTTTCTGTCACTGCAGAGTACTCCAGAGGCCCATAGTGTCCACCCTTTATTGAATTTAAGAAACATATTCACTGCCTGTTTCAAAAGAGAGAAAGAGAGGCAGGTTTTTTTCCCTTTTTAGTTGTCAGTGTTATTAGAAAGAATTTATCACATAACCCTGGAAACAGAAAATCTCTATTGCAGTATTGAATCAGGAACAGGAAGAAGGTACTTCAGTACACTGTCTCCTGCATACTTTGCAGAAGTGCTGCTTTCACAGTTGTAGAGAAACTCTGTTAAAAGACAATGACTTGATACAAAGGACAGCCTTGTCCTTTAGGATATGGATTAAGATCAGCAATTTATTTCTATGCTAGGCATTCAACAAATCTCAGCACCACAATGTAATGATTTAGTCCCATCTGAGCTTCCCTTTGCCACCTGGTCACCTTCCCAATCCCTGCAGAATGCACCTCATTTAAATTTTGTCCATTTTCTTCTTACTGCAGACTTTCATTAGTTTATTCTTTATCTGCCCTGAATTGTGTCATGATAATAGGATGGCTTAGATAGCTCTTTTCATTCCAAAGTGCTTTACAAACATTAACTAATTAATGGAGAAGGCAGAGTATCAAATAATGAATCTTTCAATCTATTGGTGAACTGATATAGACAGATAATATGATTTGTTCACTACCTGAGTAGTTCAGAGGTGGACATTAATTTGAAGTGCTGGCCAATTCGACTGTCACTGATGATGACAGAAAAAATAATCAGTTTATATTTTTCCTGCATGAGGCATCTTTTTTCATTTGAATTCATGCTTCAATCCTTCACTTAAAATTAGTTCCATTGAATGGGACTCCAGAAGAACAATAAACTAATTTTCACAGAAATGGGGAAATTAAGATCAACACAATTATTTCTAAATCACCAAAATCTATGGATTTTATATTTCAACTGAAGAAATAGTTTCATACAATTTTGAAAGCTACTTTTATGCTATTTCATGCTCTACAAAAATCCATTTGGATACAGAACTGTGATGTTTTGTGCAAACATAACATTTTTGTTACTAATAATGGTTTAGCTTGAGCTTTTTTGTCTTCGCTTTCATTGACCATCATTTTCCACTGGGGTGGAAACTGCAAATTTATAATGAAGGTTTGAGACACATGGTCAGAGTAAACCAAGCTGGTTTACTTGGGAGGAAAAAACTATTGATGCTGTGATATGGCAGCAAAAGAGTGATTTCTAATCTTCCCTTTCAAAAAATTTATTTTCTAATTCATTATGTAATAGGACGAAAAATGAGAGATAATCAAGCTGTGTTTCTTGTGGTGGACATATTTATATGTATTCAGGAAAAACTGAAGGACTTGGGGGACTAGCACAAAAATGTGCAATTTCTTGTCTCCCAGAGCTACAGCATATCTGCGCTGGTAACCCAAGCTGAAATCATGCAAGGGCTGCTTAGTGGTGCAGTCTTGTTCTCAGTCCACAGGTAATTCTGTTTGGAACAGTTTTTTGTCCTATTCAAATATGTTATTTGTATCCATAACAGCCAAAGTTGGAATAGATCATGGAAAAGAGATTAATCTTTCTGATAGCATAAAAACACTTACAAGTCTTCTTTTAAGAGCCCCAACCCACAACCACATTTGGTATGAATTAATGTGTGGGCTCCCATTATTCATGACTGATGGCAGCTGTTAGCTGAGTGTCTGAATTGCAAAGACCTGGAGGACATTAGCACAAATTTTTTGCCGAAATACTTTTCCTGGGAGAATGGTTCCAGCAAGTGGAACTAGGTATGGATAAGTCAAGCTTCTGCTTGGGGCAGAATGTGGGTCAGAGCCACACCACCTGCTTTACCTACCACTAAGTCTTGAAAAGCCAAGACCAGGGTTTTGGCATGGCAACTACTCCCAAGGAAAGGTTTTCTAGAATTAGTAGTAATTGGTGATCCAATTCCATCCACCTGCTTCCTTAGCCATCTCAGTAAGGAAATCTCTTCAGCGTCCTTCCTTCCCTCTTTCTATCCCAGCTCTAACCCTTCTCCATTTTGTGCCCTTCCTGTGAACAGGGCAGCAAGGTACTGACCCCATCTTGCCAAGAGGATCACAAAAGCTCAAGCCAGTCCTGGTTATTCATTGGTTTCTCTCTGTCATCCGTTTTTAAAGGGATCCAGTCCTCCAACCATGGACCAGGAGCTGTACCATGTAATTTAGATAGCCAAACTCAACACAGTGAACAAAGGCACATTGACTGAGCAGAATAATTTATCAATTATTTGTGAATAGAGAGTATCTTTCATAGTCAGGACCTTATTAGAGATCTTGACAGAGTTCAAGAAGTATTTGGACAATGCTCTTGGGCACATGCTGTGACTCTTGGGGATGGTCTTGTGCAGGGCTTCAAAGGAGTCAAAGATCCTTGAGGGTCCCTCCCAACTCAGCTTATTCTGTGGTCTGTGTTTCTGCAGATATGATTTATAATGACTCTTCTCTGCAGTAAGCAGTTGACTCACTTTGAAATTTATCCATAGGGAGAGCCTCTTTGGAATGGTGGGGAGCTCTGTGAAGAGTAGTGCTTCTTTAATCTCTATTTCATATCATATTCTAGCTACACAGTAGATTTCATAGTTCATGACAATTTATCCATCATATTATCAGGAGATTCTAACTACAGGGAAAAATCAGTTTTAGAAATAAATCCTTCTACTACCTCATCTTTGCTATCTAATAATGAAGTCTGAAACAATGTCAAGCTTAAGTCAAAAAATATTTATTCCAAAAATTTAGACAAGAAACTTCTCCAAATTTTTTTTATCCAGACAGGGAAAGGGAGGGGGGGAGGCAAGAGCTGACTGCATTTAATTTAATTCTTGATTCATTTGCAAATTGCTTGGCAAACAAGTTTATGCAGATTAAGTACATTTCTAATAAAAAATATTTGCAGTTGCACCTGTTTTCACGGCAAAGTATAAATTGGGCTTGCAAGCTAATATATCTACAATTTGCTAAGTGTTGGCACAACCATTTTGATGGAATATATATGGCTGGAGGAACAAATATTGTCACATGGGGATTTTTCCATCAGGCTGTACAGGACACACAGTGGCTTGGTTGCTCTTGGGGACCCAAGGTTTAAGCAGCCTGTGAGAGTGCAGGTGATGGTAGAAATTTCTCATAGTAACACAACAGAGTAATTTTATCTCAGTAGGGATTAAATGGGAAAAAAATGGTGGTAAAAGTCCCCTACTTTATGTACACAAAGACTTTCCAGGTGTGTATGCTTGCTGTTTTTCAGGGTTTTTTCCATGAGGATGAGGTTTTTTGAAATATGTCGCCAGTGTTGATTTGGTACCTGACTAGGTTTTTATTGGCAAAATAGCCCATGTGATACCACAGACAGGAGCTGCCACAGGTCAAAACCTGATCCTAGGAAAATTTAGGGGATGGGAAGTACATAGTGCAGATAGAGTTTGTTCCTGAGGGTATCTCTAACCAACACATTTGATTTTTACTGCTATGGTATGATTTGAGTTTTTTCAAATTTTTCTTGGTTTTGTTATCTAAAAGGAAATATCAAGTAAAATGCTTAAGTTAATTTTAAGTGTTTATTTCTGCTTCATTATTTAAAGTGTTTATTCAGTGCCACAATTTAGTCTTCACTGAGCTTGTAATGCATCTTGCATAGAATTGCCAGAACATAATATAACATTAGCAAATCTAACATTAAATGGTGCTTGATAATGGTTGAAATTATAGTTTGGATCCTGAGAGTATAAAGCATTATGAGATCCTTTGCACTTGGATATGGAGTTTGGAATTCATATTAATGTAGATGAAATTTATGCTTGGATATCTGGGAGAAAATATCCATTATGAAAACTAAATTTCTCATAGCTATGCTTTGCACAAAGCAAAAAGCTCAAATGCTTTCCACCTATTGCAAGCTTCACTCAAGGCCTGTAATTACAGTAATTAATGGCATTGTATAGCACTACTTATTTTTAGTAGGTGTAATTGCCAAGGATGCTTCTCTTTAAAATTCTTTGAACTGCTTTATCTGTCAGTTAGCACAGACGATGACAGGTATTTTTTTTTCTTAATTGAGAAAAATAAATCAGTTACTAAAGTCAAAATTCTTCAGAATAGTGGAGTCACAGTTCATGCTGAGAAGGGACTTGCTCCCTCAGGAGTGATTATTTTAATGTGTCTGCTCATGAAGTAAGATACTGTTTTAACACCTGAACAAATCTGTGACAAGCAATTGTGACAAATGATGTTCGAAGCTCACCCTTTCACCAAGGTTCAGTTCAGATTGTGCTTACAGGGATAGCCAGAGCTTTCTAAAGATCACTTTCTGAAAGGGAAGCACCCTGTTTTCTTTGCAGCAGCCTTGTTTGTTTCCTTCACTGCAAGAAACTCCAACCATTTTTCTGCAGCTTAATGGGTAAAGTTGAATAAATGCAAAAAGAACAAAGGAAATATCTAGGCACAAGAATGACTTTTGGTTGAACGAATGGATTTTCACCTCTGTAAAATCTAGCAGAAGCATCGTGATTTTCTGTAACATTTAAATGACTAACACACAGAGAAACAAGAAAAACCAGCTAAGTGAAAAATATATGAAATTATTTACAGCAGATAGCCCAAACCCTAGGGGACTTGTGAGGAAACAGTGAACAAATCTAAAAAGCACAAAATACTCTTTCTTACCGAGTTACGAGCCAGTTCATTTTGAAAAACAGAACCTAACATCAGGATGCAATAAACCACAATTCAGTGAAATAATTTTGATTTTAGCTAAAGGAAGTAGCTATTTAAAAGATATTTAAAATGGAAACTGGTATCCTAATTGTTTCTATTTTGCGGGTCTGGATCCATCACAGTGTTATCTCCCTCAGCAGACACAGTGGGGCTAATGGGTGACATGGTCAACAGTATTTCATTATCTAAATACAAGTTCAAAATACCCAAATGCAGCCTACCAATTCCTCACATTTCAAGTCTGGCACCTATGGCAGAGTAGCTGTAGAATCATTGCACATTTTTACTTAAGTCCTCAGCACGGAGTCAAAGCAGTAGAACTTTATTGACTTACAAGAAGCTAAGCCTGTCCCAAAGAGAGGAAGATTCAGCTTTAAAATAAAGAGGTCTGGTTAAGAACTAATTGATTAAATTACCATGTACAGCATAAGGAGATTAGCACTACCCTGATTTTGTACCACAGTAATTCATCTAACATCAAACAAACACCTCCTAATTTTGTGTATTCTAGTGAATATGTCTATTCAAAAGAGGAATAGCTGTTTGGTGGGGCAGGATGCAGGGCACAGATAGTGGTACAGATTGTTTAATACTGAAAATTTTAAGGGATTTACAGAGAAAGAAATCACAAAAGTCACAGTGAATAGACAGCAAGAGTTTTCTGAGGAATAGGCATTGCCCAGCTCTGACTTCCGCTCCTGTTTGTTTCCTTTTTAAAAGGTTAAGCATGGAGAATGACCAAAGCTGTCTAGAAAGGGTGGGTTGGGCTCTAGCATGGAGCAGATGAGAAATTCAGCTGCCTGTGGTATTAGAAAAGCCAGTCTTCAGTAGCTACAGGTCAGTGTGGAAGTAGTGATTTGGTACATGATGCTCTGCAAGTAGAGCTGTTAGGTGAGGAGCTGGCTCCTGCAAATGAAATCATTAGATTTGTTCAATGCAGTCACTTCTGTCACTACTCTCTGAAAGTTCTACCAAGCATTCATTGACACAGCAAAATACATTTTCAGCTATACTGATGAGAACCAGCACTCCCTGGAGAATTCAGAACATTTAGTTTCAGTGTGCACTGTGTCTGAAGGTACTTCTTTTCATCACTTGTTCTTTGTTTTGGGGTTTTGGTTAATTTTTTTACTTGTCATTGATTTTGTTGTTGATTGTCCTCAGAGGAAAAAAATCTGTCTCAGCTAATGCAGGTGCTAGTATGTGAAAGGATTTAGTCCTGAAGCAGCCATGTAGGCTGACAGACTAGTATCCTCTTTGTTGTTGTGCTTTACATCTGATTTAATATCCACATCTCACTGGAAACTCAAACACACATAATGAGGAGGCAAATGGCAAACTCACTTGTGTTGATATCTCTGCTTTCTGATGATTCCTCATGCAGGATTTTCCATGGTTGTGTTTGCAGTTCAAATAATACTGCAGGAAATAAGGCAATATAAAAGGGATGGTCAACAAGTAAGGGCTCAGCATGTGTGCATTTTAATGAAGTGTTAATTGAGAGCAGGGTGAAGGTAAATGGCAGACTCAGAGAGGGGGCTTGGATTTGTTGGAAACCAGAACTATCTAAATGCTGGTCTCTCTAATACAGAATAAGGACAAATTTAATTCTGATTTTTCCTACTTCAGGCTGTTTTATAGTTCTTTGGGTTGGAACATTTGTAATAGATTTACTAGGAGCTATCATTCCAAGTTCAAAAAACCAGATGGGTAGTATTTAATTGTTGAAGCAGTACTGTTCATGTATTTACATATAGGAAATGCAGCAAGCAAAATATGCATTGCGACCGTGTCCTATTCTTTAATCCTCCAGTTAAACTGAAAAATTTGTCTGGTGCTATGTTCCCAAATCACATCACAAAACAGTGAAGTAATTTTATATTCTTTCCCTCCTGAAAGAGTGTGGCAGCACTCTACTTCCACATTTCAAGTGTTTCAACCAAGGAGAAAGCCATATAAAAGGTTCTCTAAAGTGTTACTTTATCTCCGAATTCAGTGTTTTGGCTTGAAAGCAAACCCTTTTTTGGCTGCCTCACAGAATAAAATAGTAGACATGCCTTTGATTTCCAACTTTAAATAGAAAACAAAAGCACTGTTTTTAGGAACCTAAATCATTTTTTTACTCTGATACTTCATTAGGCTCACTAGAGGCTTGTGTTTGTCTCAATTTTCAAAGCACTGCAAGAGATTTTAGTTTTGTAATTCCTCTTTGACTGAATCCCTTATTCCCTGCTTGGAAATGTAGTAAAGCTGACACGTTAGTCCTATAATAACTGGGAATATTCTTGTGGGTTTTTTCCCTGCAAAACTAATGTGCATGTAGCCAATAACATATTTTTGAAATGCTGTAAATCTGCATCTGTAACTTGAAGTAAAACATAGAAATATTTTTGCAGGGTGTAGTTATTTCTAACCAAAGTGTAACTCTCTTCCACATCTGCTGCTTTAGTGATAACACTGGCCCATAGACTGTGTAGCTGCAGAAGGTGTGCATGAGTGGGCACTTGCCTTATGATTAGGGGAAGGGGAATCCCTGAGGGGCAGAAAGCCATCATGAACGTGTTGTACCTCCATGATCTCATGGCAGTAACACCCTTAAGAAGAAATTGTAGCCAAACAAAACATAGCAACCCTTCCAGAGTTACTGTCACCCCATACTAACCAACTAGAACATCTCAAAACTCTTCAGTTCACAGCAGAGGTAAGAAGCCCTTCTGCATGGCCATTAGTTAGGGAGAGTGCAAGACTCTTTGTGATCCCAAGATCAATTCTTTCTATTGCATCCCAAGCACGAGCAGCTGAAAAGGCAACTACTTTCAGCTTGAACAAAAATGCCACATTGCCACTAGGTGGGCTGTGCTTCATTTAAGACTATTCCAGCTGAAAGGCATCCAAGACCCCCAGCATTCCCAGTCCAAGTGGCTGCTCAGGATGGCCTGGCTCTCTGATACCTTGTCTCTTCGATGGAGTACCTGAATTTCCCACTGTCCTGCTCAGAATTTCTCTGCTCCCACATAGGCTGGTGATCTACCACCTTAACAGCACCAAGTCTGGGGCTTCTTTTTGTTCTGTCTCAATGAAATCCAGAGAAATTGCAGAGAAATGTATTATGGTTCAATAGATATTACTCCAAACCTCTGTGGAACTTCTTAGAAAAAAATTCTTATTCACAATGATTGTTGACTGGCCAGTAGAGTTCTCTTGTTAAAATGTTATTCCCTATTAAATTTCATGAGATTCATGAAATTATTCTGAAGTTGCTATTTTCTACAAGAACTGATGGCACATATTAATAACAGCAAAGGTAAGAATCAACAAGCAAAAGAATATGGATAGATATGCCATCAGGAAAAAAAGTCAAGCAAAACTTGGAATGGTTCATATGGCTTCTCTTGTACATTACTCCTGCACACAAATCGTGTGGTCCTGGGCCTGCACTCTACCTTAGGCACAGGTGTCTCTGAACGTACTGTGCTCTTAAGAGGTGATGTGGAAACAAATTTCATTTGTTCATTCCTCTAGACAGTCAATGCCTTATATTATTTAAACAGCTTTATTTTTTCTTATGTACTTTCTCTAAATCTGAAATTTCAATATTAGCAGCTTGGCCAGCCTCAAGGTTCGAAATAGCACGACTCCAGTTACTCTGAACATTGGACTTCTGTCATTACACTCACCTAGAGCGGCAAAAATGTTGGAGTGGCAAATATAAAAGCTGGCGTGTGTGTTTGCAGCTCAGTGCCGCTATATGAATCTGCCGGCCAGCCCTGAATGCCCTGCTAAGCCTCGGCTCAGTTCACCTGTCCTGAGGGCAAACTGTCCCGGAATCCCAGGGATGCATATCTTGAATGTAAATGAGGTGATGAGGCGAAGGTAAAGGAGGACTCTGACCAGGGACGGCTTAACGAGTTTATTGGAGTCAGGGCGGTTCCCCCGCCTCCTTGCCGTGTGTCTGTCTGCCAGCCGGACAGACTCTCAGCTGGTCAGCTGCTCAGGGCCAAGAGCAAGGCTTGTGCACCGGTTTATAAGGGGAGGTGGGGAAAAGGGAAAGGGTTAAGGGTAGACCAATGGTGGGGTCCCGCGTGTGACTTAGCCTGCTGAATGACACCCCAAGCAGCTCATCACCCCGGGGGCAGTAGGGGGTTTCCCCAGCAGCAGCCTGTCCCTCGACCCCTTCCAGAAAACTTTCCAGACTCTGGGAAGGGTCTCAAAGTGACAGGCGTGCCACCAGGGAGGGGAAAGAACAGGAGGAAACCAAAGGGGAGAGAATTTAGGTATACACAGAACAAACCAAGTAATGGGAACATTATAAAAACAATTCAACTAATAAAAACCTTATAAAACACACCACTACACTCACCCACAACGTGCAAAAACCTGGCATGCCAGGATCTGCTCCAGCTAAGAAAGGGTTGATCAACAATGGATTTTGTTGTTCAAAAATGGACAAAGAATCTACAAAACATGGAAAAGTTATAATTACACAGAAGTGGTTTGCAAATGATAATGTCTGATTGAATACCTCCTTTATTGGGGATTCAAATACTATGGTAACAGACAAAAAGCCTAATATATTTTGACTAATCAGAATTGATGTTAATTAAAGATGAGTTCAAGATAATGACTTCTCATTACTACGTGATAGCTAGAGAGTGTTCTACCTCCAGGTAAAATAAGCAATTAGATAACTTCTGTTTAAAAGGACTTCTTTTTAAAATCTTATCTCATTGTCTCTTCTTTTTCTGATGTCAAAATATTAATATGTAAATGTCTGATTTTTATTGCTGCTCAGCTAAATGAATGTTTTTTAGTGGTTCTCAGACTGCATTATTCTTTCACTTCAGTGGAAATAAGGGGACCATAGCTTATTGGTTAAAAAAATAAAAATAGAGACACTAAGAATAAACCCTTGGGCTACCATTGGAAAATGCAATGTCAGGTAAAGGCAGAGTTGAATCTCTCATAGAAATGGTAGAGTTTTCTTTAGAAAGTGAAAAAAAAATAATTCTTTTTTCCTCCTAGTAATTTGACTGGCCCAATAGGAATGATAAAAATCCCATTTGAAAAGCGCTTCTTGTTTCTGCAGATAGGAAAAAGCAAGAAGACAAAGACTTCTGAAAAATCATTTGCTTTCCTGCTAAAGAAGTGGTGGTTTCAGTATCATCACTTACATTTCTCATTTATGAGGATAAAAGGGAAGAAACAGCCCCTCCAAATCCTACTTGTACTTGTGACCCAGCATCATAAAACTTCCTGGCAAGGAAAACAAAACAGGCTTCACTTCAATGATAGACTGCTTTCACCAGATTTTTTCTTTTTTTCTTTCTTTTCTTGAGCCCTAGATTTTTTAAAAGTCCATGAACTGTAGGTATTAGGAAAAGCAGCCAGTGCCACCACGAACTTGTAATCATCCTTAGCAATTAAAGGACATTGATTTAAATCCTGCCTTTCCATGTGCCATTCATCAGAACTCTAATAATACAAGTGCAGACTGGAGTCACTCTACAGAATTAAGTTGTAGTTCTTTTCAAAGAAGCATTTAAAAATGGTAGTTTGATGATACTAGAGATTTAACAAATGCTCACGTTCTGTAAGCATGTACAGCCTTTAGAGGAGAGAAAAACAAATCAAATTGATACTCATTGGAATGGAAGTTTCACTGGAAACAAGGCTTACAAATATTTTGGAAAATGCAGTTCAAGACTTGAACAAGCAGGATGAACTTTGAGAGAAACTGTGCTGAATTTTCAATAAACGTAAGTTTCTTGGTGGCAGTACACTTGTAAAAAAATACAAGGGTTTCTAGGACACTATTACTACACAGAATACAGTGGTTTTGTTTAAGCAGTTATTTTGAAACCTGAGATTTCTTCAAACCCAGAAATGCAGGTGATACTGAAGGTGCATGAGTATTTATGAAATAAAGCCAAAGGTTGGCTGCTGCAGTGCACAAGAAAAACAAAAACAGCAGAATGAGAAGTTGCCATATGTAACTTGCAGAGGAAGAATCAGTGAGTTTAACTATTCCTACCTGTTTGTATTCATACAAAACTGTTCCTTATGCCATGTCTTTCATTATTTTGCTTTGCTGTAATCACTCCTAGAAAGCTCAAATAAGCAGAGCCTCATGAAGCCCATACCATTGATTACTCATGGATGGAGAGCAATTGGTTTAGAAATCACTAACTTAAGAATTAAATGAAGTGAAGCACCAAAACACTAATGGAAACATAGTTTGTATTAACTGTGGAATTGTGATAATGTGTCTTTGAATATAGAATTTATATTAGAATTAAGGGCACTCACAAAGGGGAAAATATGTTATCTGTAAGGATAGAATATGGAAACATTTGCTTTAAAGAAATTAATGAGTTTACTCTGTGTGACTGTGTTCCAGGTGTTCCAGGATACAACTATATGGAACTAAATAGCAAATGTACTGTAGAATTTGTTGCCACCTGAAATAAATGGAAAATGTTCCCTAACTACCATCAACAGAAGGCCAATGACACACAGCTGAGATGTTAATCACATATGAATTCTCCAGCCAGATCTTTGTAATGTTTCCCAAAATTGGGCTGTATTAGTTAGGTATCAACAGCATTGTTTCAAACTAATTTCTGGGTTGCTTTTTAGCAAGGACAGATGTGTAGGACATTCCAAATTGGATGATGTGATAGCACTTTAAGTTTTGCAAATTTAACTCATTTAAAGAAAGTAGAAACTAGTGTGTGGGAGGCATTTGGTGACATAGAAGGATTTCCAAAGCACTTGAGAAATTTTAAAATAATATTATTATCCCATATCACACTGGTGTCCCTCCAGAGCTCCTGGGAACTCTACAGTTACCATCTGTGTTCATCTTAGAATATTTAAGGCCTATGGCTAGGAAATCCTTGGTTTACTGTGAGATTTCTGTTTTATCACATAAATTATTCCCATAGATTGAAAACCTAATGGAAGTTTTTTCAGCCTTCAACAATACTAAGTGCCAAGGAAAATTTATCAGCTTTGATGAGGAGGGGCAAGTGTAAATTTTAGGTTACCGTCATTACTTGATTGGGATGAAAAATAATTAGTGCCACAGTCTGAGCTGAGACCTTTAGAACAAATAAAAATAGTTGGCTTTAATGAAGAAACTAAAGCAAGAGAAGGATACTTAGAAAAAGGTGAATTAAGGTGATGTGGGAAATCTCATTAGTGAGAAACAGTCAGAGAATGAAATGGAAATAGCAGTCTACTAATAACTTCCTTAACTTACTTAGATGAAAGAGAAAATTATTTTCAGTGTATTTCCTAATAAAAAAAAACAGATAAAGTAATATATCCCAATTTCAATAGTCTGTTGGTTCATAATATGTTTTTCTGATTTTAGATCAGGCATTTCAGGAAAGGGCAGTAAATACCCTGATGCTTCTGTCTGACCACTTCTGGCAAGACTCAGAGAGTCAGCAAGGCCACTCTGCCTCCTGAGTGCATTGTGAGAAAGGAGCCACGGCTGCTCCACGTGAAGTACAGGGGTTGGAACTGGTTCATCACTGCAGCTGGTGGCAGCCCCAGCAAGACACTGCTGGTAAGAAAATGAGAATACCCTGACTGAGCTGTGATGTCCAAGGAGTTGTGTGGACTTTGCTACTAGGGATTGTCCCTGGATAAGTGTTCTGACTGATGGCTTCATACCCAGACATGTGATGTCATTCTGTCCAGCCATGTGGTTTAGATTATTTTTACAAAGTTTAAGAGCTTAGCAATTTCTCTCTCTCTCTTTTTTTTTTTTACTTTCTTTTGAGTATTTTTTTCCTGTCAGTTTTGCATACAAGGAATGATTCATCTTCCTTTTTCCTTGTGACTTTCTACCTCAAGTGAAGCAAGTAGAAAGAGAATAACTATTTTTTAAATAGGAGGATTTTGACAGAGAAGCAAACATATTTTCCACAACATTGTCACAAACATACTGTATAATTCCTTTTTTCACATTATCGCTCCCAAAAATTTCTTGGATGCATCAAGAGGTTGTGGAAAGCACTGAAGCCAATAGCAAGGTTGGGCTGTAGAGCAGACCACAGGTGATCATTAAAAAGGATTGTAAGTGAACTCTTGTGCTGGTCTCACAAACCAAGAAACAGAACAAAATTATAGCCCTCATATATATTTTGTGTTTCCATGTGACAATAATGCTTAGTAGCTCTGAAAGCATCTAAGGAAAATTGTATAAAACTACACATAATGTAGCTTGTGGTCAGCCAAATATGCAGTAATGTGGTTGTTAAAATCGACAATAACCCCTCCAAATTGGCCAAGAAGCCCACTATGTTGAAAGGACTTGGGGGTCACATGTAGAAAGGAAACTAACCCAAAATGTCTCATTACAGGGAAAATGTAACAGTGGAAGGAAAAGCAATAGGGCTTCAACCTGACTTCTAGCTATGATTTTTTTTTTAATGTAGTAATCAGAATAGGAGTGAGGAAACAACTCTGACATGATCTCAGGAAAACTGCTTTTATTTCTGAAGTTCTGGTGTTTCTACCTGTAAGATCTGAGAAACATCTGGAAATTTACAGGGGAAAGGTGTTACATAACACATCTAGATGATGCTGTTCAGAAGGGCTTGATCTATGGGCAGTATGTGATTCTTCACAGATTGGTGTAGCCCCTTCTGAAATTAAAGATTAAACTAAAACCAGCAGCTCAGATTTTAGTCTCTCAGAAATTTAAGGGTCAGGAAGCTTTAAATTTGAACATGCAACTGCAATTTAGAGCTGAGGGGAACCTAAAAGAAACAGAAATCTTTTGAATTTACAAGTAATACAGATATCATATGGTTGTGATTTTGGCCTGCTGTTAAAGTTATGCAGGGTGCAGAGAGTACTACCTCCTCCCCTAGGAATTAGTTGTCAAATTACATTAATTATATTCTCCAATATTTTATGATGGAGAGATTTGCCAGACTTCTCTCTACTTTCACCCTTAGCTTTGACCAACTTCTACAACTTTCAGCTTTTAGAGGAACAGGGAAGACATTTTGAAATGTTGATACTTATATTTCTCTGTCAAAGCCTTGCACTGCTGAGCAGGAGTGGTATCACAGAGCTCTTCCCTTGTCCTCCCCTGTTGTACTTTCTGAATGGCACATGGACTGAGCAGCTGCTTCTATCAAATGTCCCACTATTAAAGGAGTCCACTATCATTCAGTTAAATTGAGGGAAATTAAGATATAGGAGCTGGCAGCTGTCTGCATGAGGGCCCTGCATTATCCCTTCCTTGGTCCTGTGCCAGCCATGCTGCACAGCTGATGTCTGCCTGGGGCTGCAAGATGCTGGATGTGTTTATAGAAGCATCTCTTCTAAACCCTTGTCATACAGGGCTGCTGAGCAAGCCTGAAAATAAAGAAGGTGACTCTGACTGGTGCCAACCAGAGTCCAATATGGAAAAACTCCATAGGAAATTTCAAAAGGGTAGTGAGAAGGAAGCTTAGGATGAACTTTTATTTTTGCTGCTGTTGCTGAAGTTAGAAAAAGCCCCCCAGTCTTAGTCTCTGGGTATACTTTGGGAATTCAGTAGTCCATTTATCCAGCTGAATTAAATTGTTGAGCTCTGCTGATTTCAGGAAAATCGATGAAGTTGTGACAATTTGCCTTGGCTGATGAGATGGCCTGGGATACCACTTGCAATGCTGAGTGGGAACTCTGCTGACAAAGAGCTGTCAGCATTGCATAGTATTGCAAGATTCATTGCATGTCACTTAAAGAGAGAGTAGGGGGGAAAGGAGACACCAAAAAGTACTGGCTGTGGGCAGAAGGCCAGAAGCAATTCTTTTCAATGCCATATCCATTAAAATTAAAGGGGAAAAAACCATCTGTGGCAGCTAAATTGGTATAATAAAGTCAGCAGATGAAAGCGAAAAGATCAGAAGAAAAGAAACACAAAACAGAAAAATGTAACCGAAGAAATTTAAATGTGCTTTTTATTGCCATAAGCTTGCAGTGGAATAGGAGGTAGAGGAAAACATTTTATTAAAAAAATATAAAGAGTGGAGCCTGTTTCCTCCTCATCCGAGGGAATTGCTCGCAGAAGGAAGCCAAGGTTGTAGTCCAGGCTTTTTGTCTGCACTACCAGCTGTGAGGGAAAGATCTAGTCACAAGTGAGACCAAAGCATGATTGGTGCTGGAAAATCCCCAAGGAGGTTCCATAATTTCCAGTAGTTCTGGGGTTCGGTTGTCTTTCAGGTGATATTTTTAAAAATGAGGCAGATACTTTTTGGGAGAAACTTCATGGCACAGTTCGTAAACACGTTGATCCTCATTTCCTGGCAAAATTCCAGTTTGGGTAGTTGCATCTGCATGGGCAATTCCATCTGCATAGCTCAGCTACAGATATCTTCCACTGCACAGGAAGCATCCTGCACACAAGCTGCTGACCTCAACTTAGAAAACAACCCACAGGCTTGTTTATTGTTAAATGGCATTGTAATTTTTACCCCAATACTGGTAAAATCAGGCTGACTGTTTTGCAGTGGGCTAATCACTAAAAGTACCCACATTGCAGAGTACTTTTACATTCTTCAGGATAAAAAGTTGCAGAGATGTATGCTGCTTCACAATGACAAGAGTAGAGTGCATGTAGGGAAGGTAAAGAAAAGAGAAGTAGGAAAGGTTAAAGCTATAGGAGAGAGACTGAAAGAAAAATGACAAGGGAAAAAATTCATTGCATGCATTCAATGCCACATTCAAGCTACTACAAATAGTCTGTGATATTGCTATTACAAAAAAATTTACTGTAGACTCACATAAAATTTAGTTTCCCTATTTTATATTAAGGTTTTTAATATACTACTATGCATTGCACTTAAAATACAGAAGCAGAACTTTGCTTGCTATTACTCAAATACAGGTAATGCTTGATGGCTGTTATGAAATTCCAGAATATATTCTTACAAAAGGTGACATTTGAATGCACAATACATCACTGATGTTCAGTCCAGCTAGAACTGAGATTTTTTTCAAAGAATTTGTAAGTATACCACGCTTGTGAACATGTTTGTTCAAATTATTGTGGAGGAAATATACTTATTTATGAAATGTTGGGAGTTTGGTTATAAATAACTAATTGTATTTTCACAACTGACATCATCAAGAGAAGGTCAGTAGAACTGGTACTGTTCCAATCACTGTCAGTTTAATTCATGGATCACTGACAAGCTGATGCATGATTCCAAAAGAAACATAAGGGACACAGAAGTAATAAATTCTGAACAAAAGTTGTTTAAAAAGCTGTGTATTGCATGGAACATTCTTTTTTTGAGGACTACTGAAGAAAAGGACTGTAAAAAAAGATAACTTGGTAAAATACAGTTTTGATGTATGATTATTTGCAATTATTGCAATGCCAGAACCAGGCATCTCCTCTTGTATTGTAAAGAAATCCAAATTACAAAAGCTTCTCAGTATAAATAGACTATTTGCACTTAATTAATTTAAACCTAGCCTACCTGTTTTATTTGGTTTCAAAAAATAGAATCAGCCTCCCAGAGTAGTCATATGCTTTCTCTAGGGTGACTTGAGCCACTAATCTATTGTTTAAAATAAAGAAACGGCAGATCAGCTCATATTTTTCCCCTTTTATCACTGTGCTATAAAACATAAGTGATGCATGTGCTTTTGTTTTTCATGACTATGCATCAGAGCACCACTAACCTCATCAGATGAGTAAAAATCTGCATTGTGGATCTTGTTGTGCTGCATGGGCAAAAGCAGCTTCTGGGTAACTTAGCTCTGACAAGACTGAGGAAGTTTTGGATGTGTGGAAGACCTTTGGAGAGCCTGAATTCCTATCAGACAAATTGTATGTACCTGAGAACAGCACGTATCTATACACATTTGAAGGTTTAGCATCAATAAATCTTTTGATGAGGGGTCTAATTAGCCTAATTATAAATTGCAGAGATATAGAAAGAGTTCTATATCAATAGGTTGAGCAATGTTTAATTAAGATCACAGCTTTTATACAGTATGCATAGTCATAGACAAAAATGCATTCTGCCTAATTGTAAATAATTTAAGAATGTAGACTGTTCAATAAAGAATGGAAAGTAGGCACTCTCAGAGATAACTCATGCCTTAATGGGACTCAGTTATACTCTGGACATGCCCAAGGCCTTGGGAAATAGAGGGTTCCTCTATATTTATATACTTAAAGTACTTAACTTAGGTGAGACTTAAGCTGCAATTTTAAAGCTAGAAGGAAGAATTATGTTCAGCCAGTGGATCTCCAGTGCAACCTCAGCCACAGAATTTCACCAAGTATCATAATTTCTGTGCCAAGCCTTCTGCTGGAATTAGAGTCTATCTCTTAAAAAGATCAGCTGGAGAAACTGCCTATTTAAAACCAGGATATTCAGTTTTATTATTATAGCTCCAGCATATTTCCTAAAATTGTGGGAATGCCAGATGCCGCTTTGGTGAACTCCAGATGGCGGAACTTTAATCAGTAGTGAGATGTGATTTACTAGAAATGCTCCTCCACAACAAAAGTAGCTCTCGGGCTTCTTGTTTTTTGAAGTATTTTGGGTTGCTCTTCAGACCATGTCTTTAAAGTTTATTCACTGTTCAGATTTATGATAAGTATCATTGTTGTAAAAAAAGTACCACAGACCTAAATACTGCTTGCAATGTGCTATGGTGAGAAGTACAACTCTTTATCATAAGGATTGCCTGAGAATCTAGAACATCAGACATCAAACTTTTTTTTAGGCTGAAAGCATACTTATGTTTAGTGATCACAATAAAATACTTTCCTTCACTTTTAAATGTCAGTGTTGTTTCATATGGCAACAGCATGGCTGGTTTTAAACATTTGCATAAGGACCAGGTTCTCTGGTTGCTTGGTTTTGTGCTGCCTGTGGCTTCCCAGGTGGGACTCCTGCATTGATGAGTGAGCATAAAATCAAAGGCAACTCTACATATTTCCCCCTCCAGCCCACTCACAGGAGCAAAGCAGTGGGCAGCAGCCAGAAAATGATATACTGCTATCCCCAACCATCCTGTACTCTCTGTGATCATATCTATCATCTTTATTCGAAGAGACTGAGTTGCTGGAAGGAACCCAGAAGATTTGACAGAATTTTTTCTCATGGAAGTCTTCTGTATTTCTTCTTTCAGCTAGAAGTACAACTAGATAATGATGTGCCCTATTTCCTCTGAGGGCCTCAGGAATAACATGAATTTTGTGTCATACAGAAAGATAAAGCGGAAGGGTGTGTCGAGCAGGCCTGGTTCCCTGATTATGCCTCCATGGAGCCTGTTTGTTTAACTACAATTACTTTTTTTAATAGTTTTTGTTTAACTTAGAAATCTGTGAACACTGTTCAGAAGGTACAAGTCATCATTGGCAAGAATTTTAATAATTATAACCTGCGAAAATAACTAGAAATAATTTGGGGCTGTAAAATACAGTTACAGCAAAGAAATATCTACAGCTCAAAAAAAACTATAAAGATGCAAAGCCATTGCCATCCTTGGAGCAGGTATAACATGGAGTGCCTTAGACTAACCCCCACCATGAATTCCAGTGCTTTTGCTTTCACAGGCTGTATCTGCTGGGTAGTTCTGTCTGTAATGTGACTCATTCACCTTTCAAGTCCATTAAGCAGTGAACATGGGGGCTGAAGTGAAGCCCAGGTGCCCAAAAACCCGGCCTGTTTTTCGAATGGGCCCTGAGCTCTGTGCTGCCATAGTTGCCCAGGGTGTCAGCAACAACAGCTTTAATGCAGGATTAGTCAAGGACACAGAACCACTCACTACCAGAAGTAGCTGCAGTAACAGCAGCATACATCTGACATAGATTTTTGGAGAGACTAGGAGCACTACCTCAGAGTCCTGCTAACCTCCTGCTAACCAGGCACACTAAAGCTGTGTCCCCACTTGACAGCACACCTATAAAAACCAGCTAGGTTAGAAATATAGCTGAGGTCAACTCATATTCATGGGTTAAAAGCAATTGATTCCCTCATTTCTCTCTCTCTTCCTTTCTCTGGGGTAAATAATAAGTCCTGTTACAGGGAGAAATTCAGCATATTGATTTGGTCTTACCCAATTTTTGTTTTCACTCCCTTTCAATTATGGGGGTCAACGAGCGGAAAATACATTGAAAGAAGAAGCCGCAGAGCAGAGAACAGTCAGGTCAGAGTGATGCCTTCTGGAGGCTGACCTGGAACAAAAACTAGACAGAGCAAAGGGATAAAGTAGGTATTTATTAAAAGGCCTCAATGGTACACTTGGGTAGCACAAGAGTCCGGCCAGACCACACCCAAGATGAACCCCAAAACGGTCACAAAATGCATGACCAATCATGAGGTCTCAAACTTCTATAAGTTCCGGTCCATTAGCATATTGGAGTTAATTGTCCAATTATAGCTTCAGGTTATGAAGCTCCACCCTCCTTTTTTTTCTCCCTTAAACGTTGTTTTTGTTCTTGGGCCTGAAAGTTGTATCGATTGTCCTTGGTCCCAAGCTAGAGAAGGAATTGTTTCGTCTATCTAATCCATAAAGAGAATTTAGTAGCACTTAATATGAAACCTAAAACTACCCACCAAAACAGCACAGAATTTAAAAAGTATAAAAGCTAAAACTTAAGAATCAAGCAAGAGGATTACCATTTGGACCGAACTCTCTAAGTCTTTTCCTCTCTACCAACACAATCATGTGACATCTTTCATCCTCAAAGACCTGAGTGCCTTGTCAAACTTGACCTGGCTCCCTAAGAATGACTTCATGCTTTGCTGAAACACAGCTCCACTGGGACTACAAAGTGCTGCCTGCCAAGGGGCATATTGCAACAGGAATAAAGTTGAAAATTATACTGGGTTGCCTGAGGTGTTCCAGGAGGCATTTGGGTTAAGATTTTCGGACTGAATCCATGTCCAAGCAAAAAGATTGGTAGGATAATTGAGGACAAGACGAGACCAGTTTTGCACCCCATCTGAGTAGGGGCATCAGTCCCATCCTTTTTCAAGGTATAATGAAGTTAGTTCAGTAATCACTAATATTTGCTGATGTCTTAATTCTGCCAGGACTTGCAATTTTTTAAGGTTTTCTGGGAAGTTATTGATTCTAACAACAGGCCTTCTCCAGTTACTCTTTGCACATTGATAAAATCAGCTTTCAGGAACAATATGGTAAAAGTGCACTTTCTTTGTGCTATGTATCTTCTGCTGCTACACCAGAAACCAATCATTTATCACATAATCAGATCCTTGCTGAGCTATATGCCATCTGTGATCAAATGAATGATGAATAAATTCAGAATGCAATTTCAGCTAGTCTATTTTTGTTCATATTTCGTTCCTAGTAGATTTGAGTCTTTTTGACCTTGTGAAAAATAGCTGCATTTGAGCTAAAAATGCGGAGTCTTTCTAGATAATGGACTATGCCAACTTCTATTTCTTTTGGAATTCAACAGAAACTGTTTTGTATATCAGGACATTTTCTACATCCTTATTTACTTTTTCTTCCTTTCAGACTATACTCTTTGATATAGCAAAACTCCAATCTTTGTTCATATCTCCTGGCTTCAGTAACTCTTTTTTGATTTCCATTGTCTTCTGTGTGGAAGTAACTCTCACTATCAACCATTACATTTAGTTTTCCACTCATGTAGCTATGAGCTAACAAATTACTCCAATTTCTTGAAGCCTTCTGAGCTAAGTGAATTTGGCTCAATATTTCTCAGTTATCAGTCCTTTCATTATTTTTAGGGAATGCTTCAGTGATATTTATTTGTCATTCTGGTAATGCAAGTTGTTTTGCTTTGATGCTGAGACTTTGAAATCTGAATTCCTGACAACATAGGACATCCTTCTGAAAATGCCTAATTAAAATGTGTTAATGCAGTGACCCTTGGTCACTTGCAACCCCTGAAGACATCCCCGATGGATATCTGGTTTTGTTGTACATCAACTTTCAGCTAAGGAAAAATGTGTTGGGTTTACTCACCACGTAGTGCAAGGGGTGGTGTGGAGCTTTACATAAGGCAACAACTCTGCATTCCAAATCTTCTTGGGTACAGGGTGGCCTCTGTGAGCCCGGGGAAGGATGCAAACTGCTTCTTCCCCATGGCATGGCCAATGAGCCTTGTGCAGCAGCTTATAATAAATTTTCTGATGCTTCTTTAATGGACAGACTTGCATGTTTACCTACATTGTGAGCGCAGCCATAAACATTGGTTTTCCTAAACAGTGTTTTGGCAGAAGTGAATAGCATCAGATTGAGACTTGAAATGCTTGACAGAATTCCCTGGGGCAGAAGCAGCAGATGTGGAGAGGCAGAAATTTCAGCAAGGCACACAGGAAGACTGGACAAGCATTTTTTGGGAAAACAGAGCAGTCTCAGCTAACCAGGGGAGCCAGAGATGGATACTGTTTCTTAACAGAGGGGAACCCTTCTGTGAGTTTCCTGTAGATTGTCCCTATCTTCAATAACTCTTGACCTTTCTGTTGGGTTCTGTCATCCATTCTGTTCCCTCATTAAGTCCTCAACTGCTTCTGATTTTCTCTAGGTCTTCTCATTTTCTTCCCACCGATATTTTAATTTCTGTTTTTCCTCGGCATAGGATCTCATCACATTTCCTCTGCCTCTGATTTTCCCCATTGCTGTTGTTGCTATACTTTCTTGCGTGGCTCCTGTCTTTTCCTCTCAATTCCTCATCTTTTTTTTGTCCTGCTAAAGTGGGGTAGTGACACTGTTCATGACACTGCTGCTGTCTCAACCCCTTCAGGACTGATGGAAGCCCATAGAGCCCTTTGGTGCCTGTTTTGAGATTCTGTAGCAATGCATGCACTTGCTGGAAGCCCAGTCAGATGAGAAGTATACAGGGAGCAGGTAAGAGCTGGTAAGAGCTGCCAGAGGGAGAACAGGAGGAGTGACCATCCTCCTGATTGCCAAACCACGTATATAATCATTTCCAGGTCTTCACTAGGCTTTGAACATAGGGCTCCAGGTAGCTTCAGCTTTGGTCACACTCTCAGTGAACACTCTTTGGTGGTAAAGATGGACAGACAGCTCCACCACAGTTGTATCATATAAAAGATGCAGAGATGACAGAACTTGTCAAGTTGAAGCCATTTTTCTATGACACAAAATTGTAGTCAAGGTTCTAATCACTCCCTGCCCCCTCAAGCACAGAGTGGAGATTTCAAGAACTGGTTAGGGCAATCCATAAACTGTTTGTAGCTCATGAAGGTGAGCGTCACACAAAGCATTTTGCAAGCATTAAACGTGACTCACGGCAGCTTAGGCTGGCAGCACAAGCTGTGGTGAGGCAGAAGAGCTGAACTCAAGCCAAAAGATAAAGACATCACTGTCTGATCAGCAATGTACCATATGTTGGTGAAAATATCTCCTGAGGTGTTTGTCCCCAGACTTTGCTTGAAGAGAGTGAGCTGTTTTCTGCCATTGCATGACATCTTGATTACATGTCTAAGTTGTGACTCCTGAAATTTTTCATCATAATGCTTCTTTTACAGTATGTGACTGCTTGTAAACTGCACCTTAGAAAAGATACATTCAGTGGTGTAAGCCCTCTAGATTTATTAGATTTAACTCCTACACAGGTATTGGCAAACTAGGAGAGTAACTTGGTGCAACACACAATGGCCAGCTAAATATGCTGGAAGATGATATGCTTTTCAACTGACTTATGCAAGAAATATTCTGAGTAGATCACTAGGTTATACGTCTGCACCATCATAGAAAAGTTTAGAAAGGAGAAAAAGGCAGTCTAATCAATCCTGTGACCATAAAGGGAGAAGAACTGAAAGTAGTCAATCATGTAGGTTGGGATTTTTTTTTCCATTTCTAGTCTATAAGAGGTTAGAAGTTATAGTATTGGCTCATTACCTAATGTTTTAGAGGATATATGTTTGATTTTTCTGATAGAGAGAAACTAGAGGGTGCTAGTTAAGGACGGTGTATTATTAAATCATTTTACAAGAAACTAAGATGAATATTTTAAACAAAATGTAAATTTGTAAGGCAGCATCATAGCATAAAAAACCTTATTTAAAACTAAGATAACTCCTTCACAGATTACAGTTACATTAAAGTTTACAGCATCTTACCAAATACTATACTGCAAACTGTGTTCAGCAAACTTTGCTCTTTTTAATGCAAGTTTTTAACCACTTGGATGTCTGTGAATGCATACATTGATAGACACTCTGCACCCTATTAGTTGTTTTATCAGGGAGTAAGGCTGAAAAAGATTAACACACTTTTAAGAACTGATCTCATTTGCAATAAATTGTGTATGCTTTACTCTATATTAACAATAGAAGCAGTCAATACACCTTATTTTTGCTTGGGTTTTCAAGCAAAAATAAACCTATTCTCTATGACTCTGGGGCTGGATTGCAAGTTCAACCTTACTGATATACTCCAATCTACCATCATATGCCCAAAATTAAGAAAAAAAGAGTTGACTTTTAAGATTCTTCCTTCCTGCCTCTTAGAAATGGTTACAGGCTTTCTCTGTGCGTTGTAGATTGCTGGATATTTGGATCCAGGAGAAGTACTCCTGGGGACAGAAGTTTTAGTTCAGTCTCAAAAGGAATGGGAGATCTCTTTGTTTCCAGAGTGGCTGCATGGATAAAGCAGGGCTGCAGATCAAATGGATGGAACAGTAAGTGAGATGATGTATTTTAAATTGCACAATGGTATAATAGCGGGGAGGTGCCAAGCTCTCTTTGGAAAGTGATTTCAGATGTTTCCTACCCAGAACAATACAGATTTTGGAGACTTCATTTAAAAGCAATCACAAGGCAAAGGGTCACCACGCAAACTGACTGACTAATTGGTCGCTGGCCAGATGGAAACCTCTACTTAGTTCATTTCAGGGACAAGTTGCTGCTGGATAATGTATGGCAGATGGGGATCCAGGGGAGTTTATTTTCATGAGTCAAACTGCTGTGAGAGCTATATAACTCTTTGTACTGGGGGTCAAGCCAGATCTTCTCATCTAGAAGGACAGCCTGTGTGTGCCCCATGTTAACAAGGAAGGAGGGGAGTACAAATCATAAACAGAGCTCTCACCACAGGTTCTATTTCCTGCAACCTCAAAATGAAGTATCATGTTTGCTGTCAAACTACAGTGAAGGTGTAACCCTTTTTGTTCTCCTGGAAGGCGTGTGATAATCTTCATCTAGCATTCTGTCACTGTCTCCACAATACACTACATAAATGGAAACACCTTTCCAGAACAAATCTAGAAGATGATTTATTATTTCCCTCTCTGATTCTTCCCAAATACATGATTTTACTAGGAAATTTTCAGATCCTCATGATAGCTTACTAAGGTATAAATCCTAGAAGACTGTATTTGTAAAAAGAGGCAATTAGTATGGATTGTAAATAATTTTAATAATACTAAAGAGAAAGGTAATTGCATTGTCTGACACTTCAGAGAAGATCCACCCATTTCCATCTTGAACATGGAGGCTTTTGTTGCATTTCCTTCCACATTCGTTGTGCATCCTTCAGATTAGTGTACATCTTCATTTGTTAAGATCTTAAATCTCCTCTTTTCTGCTTTTTGTTTGCTGTGGAAGTAGATTCTTGTAGCTTCAGGCAAAATGTGTGATCTGCTTTCTGACTTTCAGAGCTTTGTAAAATTGCTTTTCAATTCTGTTGTGGTTTCCAGTATCCTAGGAACAAAGAGACACTAATGCTTGAAACATCAAAACTTATCAGTTAGTCTTAGTTAAAATGCAAAAATTTAGGATTTGCCAGGTAAAGAACAGCCAAAATTGTAAGAAAAGTTTTTGTAGGTTGTGTGGCATTTTCTTTGTTAAAATCCAGCTGACTGAAGTACAGGAGTGTCCCACGTGCCTGTGTCCAGAAAGCTCTCACATAAATTGCACACACATTTGGCAATGTTTCTTCCAAATATGAATCCTTATTTTATGGGGTATTTTAATCCCATTCCCTTTCTATACAAGAGGTTCTCCACAATGTCAGCTAGCTAAAGAGAATACACCATGCTGTGCTTGCTCTGTGCAGGTGGCAGCTCTGGGCACAGCACCTTATGTTTACATTGCAAAATAAGTCTTCCATTTTCCCTCGTGGCTCAGGTTGTAAATATATTGATATGGAACTGGGTGCCAAGCTGGAGAGCTGATGTGGGGAGGCAGCTACCAATATGGGTTGCTATGGATATAATGTTTGATCTATGCCTTTGGAATAGACCACACTCAAAGGCAGCTAAGTGAGTTAAATAACTTCTGCAGTAATAAAGAAAGTTTTGTACTGTTTAAACATAGATGCAATTATGACTAAATCAAGCATGAAGGGAATGGGAGTAAAATCTAAAATGAGAAGCAGAAAATACTTTTTTTTTTCTGAAAATGTTACTTGCCAGATTAAGGTCTTAAATTGAAAACTTGGAGTAATCTAAAAAAAAAAAAAAAAAACAAAAGAAAAAGAAAAAAAAATTTTGAAAAACCTCTGATTCCATAGACTTTTTTCTAACTAAAACAAAAAAATATTTTTTATATTTAAATTTGGATGAACATTTTTAAATTTTTTCATTTTTAAATAGATCCTAGCTCTGCTAACATAATAATTAATCAAAATTTCAATGAATTCTAGCAGCAGTAAGAATCTATGTTTAGAACCATCAAGCTCTAAAGACTTTAATTACTCTAAAAAGCAGGATTTTACAGAATATGCACAAATATGATGTTTCATTCAGCAGCAGCAAACTTTGTTGTTTGGGTTTGGTTTTTTTTTAATTTTACTATTTGCTTACCCATAAAGGTATTAAACAATGCCCTTTCCAAGTCAAGAATAAACAACCTACAAAGCTAGTACTGAGGCAGCCAGCCTGTAAATACTAAAAGCTAAGCCCAAGGGAAAAGAATTCGATGCTCAGCTAGTTAGAGGGAGGGGGAAAACAAAAATAATTAAGTCAAACCAGGAAGAGATAAAAATAGATAGGAAAGCTGAAACAGAAGAAACTATTTTCTCTCTGATCATTTCAATACTATCTTGATCCCTGTGGTTATGAGATTGTCTTAAAAGTTGTGAGTTGAACTTTTTAAAAACTGTAAAGAAATTGTTCTTTTTATGTTGTTACCTTATTCCTGAACTTTCAGGAGTGTTGTCTTGCTGAGCCTCCCTGAAAACACGAGGTCAGGAATTTACTTTAAGAATAAAAAATGCATTAGAAGCTGTCCTGTAATCTCATGATAAAGAGCAAGCATTAATGGTACTTCTGCCTGGAACTTTTGTAGCCCTGTGCTTTCAAAGAGCAGCTGTCCCTGCAACTCTGCAGCTCAAGGTGAGGCCCAAGCCTGCCAAGAGGTTGCTGGTCTGCAGAGTGGCCACAGCACAAAGCCTGATTTCTTTAAAGCAGATATAGCAAAAAAACAAAAGCCTTTGCAGTGAGGCAGCATGTGGCTTTTCCAGGAGCTCCAGGAAGTGAGGAACAGACCTCTTTGATGCTGCTGGTACCTGTGAGCCACCCTGGGTCCCCCCGTGTCAGTGTTTGTGTTGGTTCTGAGCTCTGCACACGAGAATCTTGACTGTAGTTTGCAACACAGAACTATAAAACACAGCTAAAACAAATTTAACCTTGTCCCACACAGCACATAAGCCCCTCACTGATCTGTCTCCTTTGGCAATGGTTTTCATGGGGAGCTTTCCCTGTTGGACTCTGCAAAAGGGTCAGTGGCCTCAACTTGTCCTGTATCAGATCAGAGCAGGAAAAGGAAATTGATGGACAGAACAGAAAAAAGCTTTACAGTACTTTAAAACCAGCTTTCATCATGTGAGGGCTTCCTTTGGCTCCATATTGGTTTGATTGGGTTATCTCCAGGAAAGCATCTGTTTTAATTTACGGTTAATGCTCCAAAGGCTTGAATCCTGAGTCACAAATCCACCCCCATCCCCTCAGAATGAACAAAGGTAATATTAATTTCAAACAGTGAAATGAGCAAATGGAAAAAACACAAACATGCAATGAATCTTTGATTTGATCCATCATACAAAATCCGAAAATCTTTCTTTGCTGCTGTCACCCCTAGGTCTTTGCTGCCTCACTGCTGTTGTACCAAGAGTAAGCATTATCTAGAGATTTTGATCAGATTTGGGAGAAAGCTAACTGGGGTGTGATCCAAAATTGTTCAGGAAATTCAATTTTGTAGATGCCAAAACTCATTTGAATTTGTTAGAAAACAGTTTTGGATGGAAACATAGATGGAGAACTAAACAGTTCAAAGATTTATTTTAAAAAAAGGCTCTTGTTCTGTAATGGATCTATTTGTTCAAAATCAAAATAAGAGAGAAAATATCAGCAACAGTAAACCAGCATACAACCTCTAAAGAAACAATGTTATAAGTAAAAAGAAATTGTTTTATTCAGCCCAAGAGTAGATTTCCAGGTTGGTGATTGTGGTTGTGGAAGAAAGTCATAATTTCTGGTTTAGGACAACCCAAATAAAAATTAATGTGAGATTCTTCAGGATAGAAGCAAACCCAGCAAAACCATCATTCACATGGATATGTTTTTCTTGACTTTTATTACAGTAATATGTTTTATCTGTACAGCATGCAGGTTGTTATCCTAATAACTGTTGTTATGCTTGAAAACATCTTGCACATCCTGATTCTGAAATTTTCCTATGCAAAGAAAATTGGTATTTTCATACCTTAGGCTTGTTTCGTGATCTAATCTACCCTTTGCTGCTGACTGGCTTCAGATTTTCAGGGTAATTTCACCCACAACTTTGAGTGCCTTGGGACCAGGCAGAGGAATGAAAGGCAAATGTCTGAATTTTGGCACAGAGCCTTCAGCTGTGCTTAAAGAACCCTAAGGATAATTTCTGATTCTGGTCTCCCAGCACTGACATACTGGCTCTCCAAGAGGTTTGTGGTCTTTGAAAGATGAGCATGGTGAAGCTGTTAGTGGAAGATAAAGACAAATATAAGCCATGTGTGTGACACTGAGGCACGGTCAAATAGGGGCCTCGAAAAGGGTCACTGAGCTAATTTGCAGCATGCAAGTTGAAAGAGAGCATGGTGAGATTGAAGATTTTTCTTCCTTAAAATAAAGTCAAATATTGGTGTTAGAAGACTCAGCATAAAGGAAGAGAAGTGGAGTAGAAGAGCTTGAGGAAACTTCTGCCAGCTATCTGTTGCTGGCCTGTCCTATCAAGCAGTAAAGCCATCTCAGCTGCTGGCATGGTCTCCTGTCTTCCAAAATACCAAACTGATGAAAAAAAGAAACAGCTTTTCTTTCCTTCTGCTGGTATTTCTGTTGAAATTGCAAATGTTTTCCCAAGTGCTGATACAGAAGATTTGCAGCTGGGTACAGCTGTTGACAACTCCTTTCCCAAGTAATGAAGTCTAACAAAAACAGTGCCTGCTGCTGACCAGAGCCCACTTAGCAGGCCGACAGCTGAAATCTGTACAGCAACTCTTTTTATGACACACCAAACAAGCCAGGGCACTTTCAGCCTGGGAACAAGAGAATAAAATATTGATTTAGTTATGGCAAAATAGTAAGACAAGCCAGGCTATATCTCCCTACAAACTGCCAATCTGCCATCTGCTATGCTTTCGTTTTCCCTCGCACCACTGATGCAAGGAGTGTCCAAACTTCAGCACATGTTTTGCAAACAGCAGTGCCCAGTGGGCTGTTGCTGTAGGTCTGCCATCAGCGTCAGGCCTGTTCCAGCCTACTTAACCATTTAATTTGGTAAATATCAATATGGCCTCTCTGTTCTCCTCAGCACCATATGCTACCTGATTAAAAGTCAGTCAGGTTTCTCTCAGCTCCTCTTTCTTTCAGGAAGATCCTTGGCAGCCAACAGCCTCTCCTGAGAATCTTAGGTAAAGAAGAGCTGTGTTCTGTGGAAGTGCTGCAGTTACTGTAAGGACATCATTGCACAGCTCACGGTGCATACATGTGATGAAAACACATGCGTGCCCTGCAAGGTGGGCAAGGAGAAGAGTTCAGAGGTGAGGTGGAAAGTACAAGAATGGGTATGGGAAATTGTTGTTGAACAAATTATTTTTCATAGATAATAGGAAGGACACAAGACTTTTTCACACTAAAGTGCTTAATTGTTTCATTCATCTCCCTCAAGATGTTAATCAAAGAAGTTCCACAAAACAATCTTGATTGAGAAAAAGTCAAAGACAGATGAAGACTAGAGATGAAAAGGGTGAGAAAAAAATGCAGAGAGACAATAACAGATCCTAACATCCTGCTCTTAGAGACATTGCTCACAAATATTCAAGACAGAAATCTCTCTTTTACAAATTCCGAGTTGCTTTACTCATCTTGTTCATTCGAATGCTCTATGCACACACTTCTTACTCTTTGAGGGCCACTAATTTACCTTCTCTTATTCATGGTCCTCTGAATCATCTGGTTTGATTTTTAAGCAGGAACAGGCAGGAGTGCATACAAGGCAGAGGAAAAGACAAGGTTTATTTGCTGCCTGGGTAGAGGGATTTAGTTGAAAAATCAACAGTGTTAGATAGGAGAAAGGCAGCCTTAAATCCTGTTTCTGGCAGAGCCACTGGCCTCCTGAATAACCTTAACTGAACCTCACCTGTCTGATCAGCTGCCCTATCTCCTGTGACCCTGTCACAGCTGTCCCAAGGGGCCAGTTCATTCACTATTTCTCTCCAGCTGCATGTTTGCCTAATCCAGCATTCAGTCCACATGACAAAGTTCATCTTGGATTTTTCTTCCCTTCACACTGGAAGGGAAAAGCTTCTCTTTCTCCCTCTTTTCTCCTTGCAGGGGAGAATATCTGTAAGAGATTATTTTCCTATAGGTAAAAGTGATTACACGACAGAGGGCAGTCCTGTGCTCACAAGTGTGCTCTGGGGGCTCTGTCAGGGGACCATGCACCAGCTGCCCGGAGAAAAAAGCAGTGGTGAATGCAGAGGACAGACATGACACAGCTCACCTGTCAGCCTGCTCCAGCCCTGCTTTCAACTTCACCCACTGTAGGACCCAGCCCAAGGTCAGGCTTACAGCCACTGTGTGCTGGGGCTTGATCAAAGACAAATCAGGTCTGCAGTTACATTTGGAAAATGGCTTTTCACTGTTTTTTTAATATGAGGAGTGGGGAACTGGTTATAAAGATCTAGTTTTTCCTTTTCTGCTGTATTGAATTTGCTCACAAACAGTGTTTCTTTCTTTTTAACGTGCCAGTTTGGAAAATGCAGTTAGGCTCTGTCATCACAAGTGTGCTGGCAGCTTCCAGCTGAAAACAGGGATCTATGAGCTCCTGCTTCAGGAGCTGAATCTTACACCCCAAGGTGAGTCATGAAGTTCTAGACAGAGTATTGTAAACATAGTGATGGCTGACATGTCTGCTGGCTTTTTACTATGTGGATGAGAATAGGTGTCACTTTATGATTCCTGATGAAGAACTGGGCAGCATTAGTGTGTCTCTTGAAAGGAATTTTGAGATCTGGCTGCTATAAAGGCAGTTCCATATGAGAATTGTTACTTGAAGATTTTGTTATTGTTGTTCATTCCTCCTGCTGTGGATGTATCTGTGTATTATTATTATTTTTGTTTGTTATTCTATTTTTTTCCATGATCTTCTTTATACATCTCATCTTTTGGACTGCCCTTTGCAGGGAAAGACTAATGTCTCTACATTAAACTACTATGCAATCAAGAGGATTGACCAGGTTATAGCACATTAGATCCCATCACAATGAACTGTTTGCCCTAAACCAGGACACTTAATTATTAGTAAATGATAGGTTACAAAAGGTTATGCTCAAAATATAGAACACAACTTTTATGTTATTTATTAATTGATTATTTATATTAAACATGTTCTGAAAATTTAACAGTCATTATTCAGGCCAAGATTTGAAAGTTGCTAGGTAGCCCAGGTAACACCATTAATCTAAATGGTAATAATAGGGGTTCTCTGCCCAGGTAGTTAATTTATATTAGTCCCTGAAAATCATTGTCTTGAGATGGTACCAGATTCTCTTTCTTGCACAAGAAAAAAGAGCAATATACATGCCAGTCTTAAAAAGTTGGAAAGAAAAGGTAGGCATGTTACACAGTTGGGCTGAAGTAACTACAATCATAAGGTGGTAAATTATGAGTTTTTTGATCTCCTGAATGTCAAGCAAGACAAAGAAGCTGTCCTTGTACTTCTGTAATGGTCACTGCAACTCAGAGCTGAATTATGTTGATGTGGGTTTGCAGAAGAGTGTTGTGATCCCTCTCAGCCTCATGCCAGAGCTGTCACTCTGTCACTGAGCGCTGCTTCGTTCACTTCAGGGAGATGGACTGTGCTGCCTTCTGCCTCCTGCAATGGCTTTATTGGCTCTGACTAACGCCTTTTCTCACTTGGTAGTTAATGTAAGCTGAGGGGCTAAGGGGAGAAGAGTGACCAAAAAGGTCAGGAGGCAGGATTAATAGCTCTTTCTATGAATGAATTGAGTGGGAAATTAGAACTGCAGCTAACGTGTTGGAGGAGAACGTTGATGCAGCGCACACAGAGCTGGTCTTCCCCTTCTCAGAATTAAGTGCTTGCCACTGACCAGCCACAATTAAATTCTCTGACCTTTGATGAATAGAGATGCTGTGGTTTGTGCTAAACTTATTCTGCTTTGGCAAAAATGAGAGGATGAAACTAGGTAATCACAGAATGCAACATTAACCAGCAAGACAAAAATGGATAGTCAATTTAGTGCAAAGCATAGTGGTTCATTATTTCATATCACAAGGCTCTTCAAAAGAAATTACAGCATTTACTCAGTAGAAACTGGAGCTTGCCTGGCTGCAACTCTCCTAGATATTCTTCACCTCAAATGGTGTGTTTAAATGTGCATTTTGTTTTGATAAATGAGGCAAATTCAATGTCCTAAGGGATCGATAGATTTTGATACTTTCCGCATGCTTTTAAAATACAAGCAGTAGCTAACAGTGAATCTTCAGACACCCCAAAACTTGTCTGAGTTGAGGTTAAATTAAATGTATTTATTAAAGATGTGACCTCATGTACATAACATCCAAAGCTAAGCCAAGAAGGAAGAATATCTGGAGCTCAGAGAAAAAGACTACATTTGTCCCTGGGAAAGGCAGGCTCATCTAAAGGAAAAGGATAGCAAGAGAGCAAGAGACCTGATTTCAATTAGGACAATTTGCAGCTCTGGCCATGGCCCTTGATTAAGGGACTGAATCACGACTGCAAGACAGAGACCATGAATCTGTTTCTGCCTCTTCATTTGGTACTTTTCAGTAGATGGAGTAAGGCTTGGTTATTTTCTGTATTACCACAATAATGCTCTGACATTGCTGTGAAAACTCTGGCTATTTCACTGAGACATTTACAGGTAAACCAGAAATGGGGGAGTCGTGAGAGAAGGAAGGGAGGAAGGGATGAGTAAAGAAAGGAGGGATGAGGGATGGAGAGGGATGGAGGGAAGTTCAGGGAAGTTCAGGGAAGTTCAGGGAAGGGAGGGAGGAAGGGAGGGAGGAAGNGGCGGAAGGAAGGAAGGAAGGAAGGAAGGGCTTGCCTCTGTCACTATTGGTGGCGTACAGACAGGATTTGGTTCCCATTTGCAGCAGCTTCAGTCTAATCCTGTGTAAGGAACAGTTATTGTTAGATATGTCCAGAGGCACATGACTGGAGAGGTACAGATTACTTGTCCTATCTCTGCTTCATGTTTCCAAATGCCAGACAAGTGGGACCTTTGCTGTGACACATGGGGATTGCAATGAGCTCTGCTTGGGAGAGAAAACAAGACCTTACTTGAGTGATGAGTACTTACTCAGCTGGCAAATGTAGATTTAAAGAGGAGAAAATCTCAGCCCACCACACTGCTCCCTTTTTGTCTGTCTGAACCTGCCCCATGGCTCAGTCTGACTCCAGATAGTTGTCTAGGCAGCTGGTCCCTGACAGCAAGCTGTTGTTCTGCTGAACCTCCATCAGGGGCTGCCTATCTTTTGGCATGACTGTCCCAGCAGCACATCCAAAGGCTAAGAAAGCCTAAGTTCAAACTCTCCATGTTCAGCTCAGTCTGGGCAGCATCTGCTCTGTGCACAGGAGGTGATTCCAGTGCCTGTCCTGAGACTGGCACCTGCCCTGAAGCAAAGCAGGAGGGTGTCCTAGGAGAAATCTCTGCAGCAGCACGGAGAGGAGCTGAGTGATGACAGGAATCACACAGCAAAGGACATTAGATGTGCCTGCCCTCGCTAGCTCTGAAATCAGTCTCTCTCTAAAGGGCCACGTGCTGCAGCATTTCACTCTGGCCTTAATTGTGGCCTTTGCTTGATGCTTCTGCTTATGTCCCAGTAATGTTGACAAATGGCTCATGCTTCTAGGAGAGCATGGCCATGCACTTTCCAGGACCTTAACAGTTCATTTTACCCTCCTCAGCCCACTGCTGAAATTTTAAGACATTTTTTATCCACTTGCTGGGCAACTTGAGCAGTCACAGGTCTCCAATGAGATGACTGTGTGTGCCACTGAGGCAAGGAATTAAATGACTTTTTTGTACCTTTTTCCTTCCACTTGCATTACTGCACCTTTTTTCTTTACTACTCCTAAAAATATTTCTATGCCATGTTTTCAAAGCATCAGCATTTTTTGCTTTCTTTTTCTGACCAGTGGATATTGCACACTGTGTGATATATGTCTCTCTTATTTGGATTCAAAACTCCTTACTATGCACAACCCTTTTACACTTTTTTTGGCATTTAAAAGGGGCATCAAAACTAGCAAAAATGAGGAACAGTTCAGTGTAAGAGAATGATTTGAGAGGCACCTCAGAAATATGAAAGGGGCATATGTTTTACATATTGTCACAACCTGTCTGGCTCCTGAAGCAGGAAAGCTGTTAAAGCAGGGTTGGACTTACCTTGTCTGATACCCACTGCTCAGCCCAGATGGGAACTCTTACCTCCTCCACTCTTTTCATCCTCCCTACCCCATTACTGCATTATTGTTATTAGGAAAGATCCTACTCCTTGCTAGGAAGTGAAATCAGAGGATGTAAATAGGGAAGGGTTATGGTGTAGAAGACAGTTCTCCAGAAAATATATGTCCTCTTTACAGTTACTATAATGTACCATAAGGATCTTGGTTTCTTATTTCCATAAGTGTAGAGACTTAAAATTTTCCTAAGGCAACAAGATACAGCTGGTTTTGCCTGGGAATTAGTTTTTCCCCAGTCAATAGAAACCAAGCAGTAATAACCTTAATTAAAATTTGCATAATTATGATTAGTAGCTTACAAAGAAACTGTTGTAGTAACATTATAAAAGATTATTTAGCAGTTATTGAATTATGGTTTCTTTATTTAATTTTTTTTAAGTCACAGGGAGCAGCATCCAGGAGGTGTCTAGTTGATTAGTAATTAAACACATTAAGTAGCTGTAAGCTGAAGTAATTAAGAGAAGTTAGAGCACTGTCTAGGTCAAGCAAGACCTACAAGAAGGTTGAGTGTTTCCTGAGGAGGCCAGCTAAACATCAATGCTGTCCAGCTTGAAACTCAATTCTGGGTTGTTCGTCACTGTTCGCTGATAGTTTCATACGCTTATTCTCAAGAAGTGCTCCTGGAGCCCTAATGCCTAATTCAATTAGATGGTACAGTTCATTATTTACTGCTCAGCTTCAGCAGTGCTATGAGAATTGGGGCCTAGGAAAACTCTTTTTTCAATGTCAAATTACCTCAAGTGTCAGTTGTGATGGATCCAGGACTAACTTCCAACTAAGATTAAAGCTCCATGACTTTGCCCTGTGCATGCTTTGAATTTTAATGTGGATGATCAGAAAGAAGCCAGCAAAGGGAAGTGAGTAGAGAACCTGAAGGGAGATAACACCTTCAGGTTCCTCTGGAAGACCAAAAGAAACTAGCAACAGGTTACCAGAGACAAGGACAATAAGTCTCCTAATAAGGCACTGTGAGAAGTATCAGCTCTGATTTTTATTTTGAAGTTCGAAAGCACTGAGGTGTTGGTGTTGAAAAATGCAGACCACTTAAAAAAGAGAGAGATCTGTACTTTGGTCTTGCAGAATCCATCATATATCATATATCGTAATACAGAATACATCATAATTTTAAGAAGATCAGAATGAAAAAATATACAGAAATTAAATGAAATACAATGAGTGTCAAACATGATAAGGAAGTTCATTTCATTCCCTGAACTCAAGGGTTTGGTGCTAGAGTTCACTTATTCACATAGTGTACTGAACTGTTTATCCATTATTTACAGACACTGCAACAAATAAATATTTCAGTGCTTTAGGAGTTATTAATGGACTGATATTACTGTTAGTCCTGCTAAAGAACTTTCAGCAAATGAGACCTTAGAGAAAGAAAATCAAAAAATAATGATAGAACAGTTTCCCTTAAAGCTGCCCACCTTTGGATTTATTACAGTTTATCTGTACTTACAATCTGATGCATGTTCTTCACATTCAGCCTTCTAGTCTTTATTCTACCTTTATCTTTCCCGGGCTTATTTTCTTCTTTTTTCTCAGCATCACAATAATGAATGGGATAGCACATTGTCAGGGAAGTCCTTGTAATTGGCTGCACCCAATTCCTCTGCCTTCCAACAATCTCTACTCTTGTCCCTCTGGTTTTGTTTGTTCTCAGATATTTTTTGGTCCCATTAGGAAGAGATTGACTTTCCAGTTCCAACACGCTAAATTATTCTAATTTTTGTAAGTTGGAAGTGACAAAAGGTGCATGTTTTCAATTAATTTTTAAGACTAATTTTTTCCTAGATTGGACATCTCTGAACTTGAAATTCCTTTTTGCTTTAGCAACCAGCTGAAAATGAGACAGCTTAGCTGAGTAGGAAATGAATTATTAACCCTTTCAAATACTAAGAGCCTCAGCTAATGAAAACTGTATTTGGGAGATCTTTGAGAAGTAAGGTTTTATAGCAGCCACAAAAAAAGTGACTGAAATATGAACTAAAAACACAGAATATTTCTAAGTCATGTAACTAGCTCCTAAGCTAAAATAAAAAAAAATTAAAAAAAAAAAAGGAAAAAAACCTAAATTATGTGTCTTGAAAGTGAAGCACATTAAGGTATAACAGACCACTATGTGCAATGATTACTAAATGCTCCAATGTTAGACTAGAGTATCCAAAATATTGTTTCATTTTAGCATATAGGAGACCCACAGCTGTTTTTATTGCATGCTTTGGCTTTGCTTCTGTGTATTCCAACTGTGAATTTCGACTGCACATTAGGTATGAAGTAATCCAATTTTGCACAGCAGAACTTGGCAGACTTAAATGAGTTTCCCTGATTCAAACACAAGATGTTTCAGTTTTGCGCAGATTTCACATCGGAGTTGAAAATACTCTTTTAGGACAAAAGCTTCACCAAAACCAGACTGGATTTTTCTGAAGCTAGTCACCAATCCATTAAAGTTGATAATCAGGAGAAAATAAAGTAAAAGCACAGTAAAATAAGAAAAAATTACCACATCCATTGGAACAAATGAGAGAATAATGGCTTCTATTGACAGTTGCTTTATTACTGGAAAAATCTTTTTTTGGGTGGTGGGGAGGGCTGGATTGCACAGAGCCATACTGTAAAGGCAAAGCCTAGCTGCTGTTAATCCTGGCTTTTGGCAGCTGAAAATCTGTGCTCTGGGTCTGTTCAGCCCACTCCTTTTCGAGAGCAGTGGCAAAGATGATAAATTTCTACTCTGCTGCATCTGCAGCTCGCAATAATCAGACACCTTCGTAGATTCCTCCTGCAGCAACACCACTTCAGCCTTCACTGAGCCAGAAATGCCAGGGAAATCTGGTGGAATAATATTTTCTGCCTTAAGCAAGTCCCTCTTCATGAGCTAGGCAAGTTGGTTCTATTCTTTTAAGCGGCAGGGGCTAAAGTGGGCGCCAACACACTGCAGCCAGTGCAGGGGCTTGGCAGCATCACTGCCTCCAAACGCTGGCCGTGCGGGAGCTGCTTCCCCGCGCTCCAGCGGCTCCCTCTGGAGCCTGGGAGGCTGATGGGGAGAAAAGGCGGTGGCTGGAGCAGCTCCCCCAGCTCCACTCTCCCGTGCTCACAAATTCGTCTCACAAATCTACCTCGGTATATTTACTGGAGCCTGCTAGTGTTGGGGATTGCTCATTAGCTTATATGCACAATTATCCCTGAGGAAGGGAGGACTACAGCCTCTGCTTTCAGCATGCAAATTGAGTAAACTTTGGAGCTACTGCTACACAAAATCACCGAATGACAGGCTGTCATTACTGCTGTTGGTTTTCAGAATACCATTTTAATTGAACTAATTATCACAGACTTCAACAGGTATTTTGAGGTTTTAATGAACACTTATAAGAATTTTAATCATACTCCCATTGAGTGCAATACCAAAAATGCTTCAACAGCTTTGCATCACTACACACAGTGCAGAATATTTATTTTTCATGTATAACAAAATAATGATATAGATCTGCAGCTCATACAATGGAAAGCATTAAACTCAGGTATTCATGACTCATTCTATTTGAAATATTTAGACAAATAGAGCCTCAAATCAAAAATAGATAAAGCAAATTAATAGCTAATTTAGGATATTACCAAAAATAACATCATGAAGTCACAGAAGATGGAAGCACCACATTTCATTCTGATACCAAATGAGAAAATCTGCAAGCACCAGCCCTGCTTCTGCAAAATCTTCCTGACAGCACCTGTGCAAAGGCAGAGAGAAACCGTCCTGCACTTACTAAAGTGAGTGTGTCTAACTCATGGTAATTAGGACTCCAAATGAATTAATTGTAATAATCTCACTGATTTCAACAAGATTATTTATCAAATCAGTAGCTAATATGTGCAAACAAAGGAATGTGCTGCCCGGAGGAAGGAATATGAATAGCAGAAATATTTAGAACATAAGTTTCCTATAGGGTTTTATTTTGCTCCTACAGAAAGAAACATTGAGCCTGTTCCTTTTTTGACCTGGCCTGGTGTTACTTTTTGCCTGCTCTGCACATTATTGTGCAGTGTGCTGAATCAGGGCTGTCTCACCATCCATAACATCAGAACACATGTAGGACAGTAGCTGTTGCTCAAGAGAAACAGATTTTTTAACTATAACTTGCAGCTACCAAAAAGCTAAGTGTGGAATTCCCATGCTGAGACATAGGTTGCCCTTAAGTGTCTGAGTACTGATGCAGGGCACACAGACACGACCTGTGCCCTTCTGGAATGGCAGCTCGAGGCCAGGCAGGGTGCTCTAGAAACAGATCCCCAGTGTAAAAAAGGCTAAACACTCTCAGCCACCTGAGCCTCTCCTCAAATATCTTTCTATGCTTCCCATTTTCTGGTAGCACTCAAAGAGGCTGTGGTTGCAATCAGTTGTCCTTAGCAGAAAAATGTGCCAACAAAAGGTAATAGCAGGTTCCACATATGTTGCTTTAGCTAGAACATCCAGAAAGGGGGAAAAGTAAGCTGGCTTAGCCAAGCTTTCAAGGAGCGTGTAGTGGGCAATCTAGCAAGGAATATAACGTCCAAGGGCAATAACGAAGTAAATAAAGGGCAGTAAACAAGATCTAAAAGCAGTCATCTGGCCCTTCTCAGAGACTCACCAGGGTCAAATTTCTAACAGATGTTGGCCTAGTTTGTCATTTATAAACAGCTTTTACACAGTTCTCAGTTCTCCCAAGAAAGTCATTCAAGTGTGTCTCTACTGTTTACATTCCAATGCTCTCATTTTCTTTATTCCCCTCCCTTTCTGTAGTTTAAATCCATTATATCTTGTCTTAGTCCCACTTGTGGTATCTTTTGACATATGTGAAGGCTTACTGTGACATCTTCCCACTGTTGCAATCAATTAAATTGTGCCACTTTCTCTCTTTTAGCTTTTTTTCCTGCTGCTAGACCATGTATTCTAGACTGCTGGTAATCCTTTGTGTTTTCATGTGGCCATTCTGACTGCAGAAGCCCTGACTCTTCTCAGTCTCACATTCTTTGCAAAGTATACGAGGCTGGTCCTAGCCCTCAGTGCCTCCATCAGTCAAATGAGTGGCATCAGAACAGCCAGATATTAGTGTGGCTCATGCTGACTGTCCCAAGGGTTTCACCTGGTAATAGCCATCAAGAAAAAAGGTCAAAAAAAGATCAGCTGATGAAAACTGAGCAGAAATTATAGAAAAAAACCTGGAATAATGGACATTCTTTTTTACTGATTGTGTCTCACACTTGATATCAAAGTTCAGATTTGATTCTTGATATTGTTTGAACTTCAAAAGGTGTGAACTTTTTTCAGTATGAAGGGAAGGCTTCCAAGGTTTCCTGTAGTTCTGCTCAAAGAAACCCCTTCCTTTTTCATTCCTCTGTTCAGTATTTGACTCTTTTTATTTGACCTTGTGTCTAGTTCTTAGCAAAACATAGAGCAGTGCAGTGCAGTAAAATTATTGCAAGGTTACTTCTCTCTCTCCTGGAAATGAGACATCACTGTGTCATGGGTTCAGTGACACACTGTCAACTCAGTTCTACTGCTCTCACCTCTAGAGGGCCATCAGTTCCTGACAACATTAATTTTTCAGACTAAAAAATTAATTTTTTAATTGCAAAGGAAAACTCTCTAAACAAGAGCAGCGCCATCTTGCTGCACCTGCAGCAGACATATACAGCAGCTCAGAGAAATGTGAACCACTCTCATTTAACTGCCCACCAATGGCAAGGGCAAGTCAAAATTCAATATAAGACTGTGTAAATGTTCTCTGGGTAGGAGAGATGGACAGCAGGAGGAAAGAGTATTGCAATTCTAGACAAATCTGGACTAATAAATCATCATTATTTTATCCATGAACTCTCACAGCAGACATCAGTATTCAAAGATGTCAATCTACCTGGCCACTGGGTTCCAAACTGAATGAGTAGGAAAATTCTCTGAATGGATTACTTTAGCAACTGAGTAATTTCAAGGATTTGTTTCTCTCATATAGATAGTAATATGTATGCGATTGGTATCTTGGAGCTGAAACAAATAATGAGAATTAAACATTTTCTTCCACATCCCGGCATGATTAAATAGAGAATAGATTGATATATTATATATAATAATCTACGTATGGTGCATACCTTTTAAACTGTCTCCTTAGAGAACTATCACTAGAGAAACAAAGGGTCACATTAACTTCTGTTATCCCACTTGTTCAGACCAACTGGAGTGATATTTGCATCTCTTCCAGATGAGATCTTAAAGCTGAAAAATTGTGAGAGGTAAGAGAGCATTGTTGAAATAGCTAAATTCTGCACTAGGCACTTTAAAAGTATCCAAATAGCTTATTTTTCAGCTGTGAAATAGAAGTCTTTTCCACTGTTCTGGAAACATGGGATTCAAGGTGACTTCACAGGATGTTAATGGACGAATGATCTGCACCCTGCTAACAATATTTCATGAGCAATGATGTAGCAAATAATATAGTCTATTACACTGTGCCACCAGATGCCATCTGAAAAACACATTGCTAGCTTTAGCATCCCAGATTTAATCAACTTTCCAGAGAAATGACACTGATGCTGACTGTAAAAGACAGTGTGTCCTCATCCTTGACTAGCAGCTCCTTGGATGCGACAGTAACAGTGTCCCTTTTCTAGTACTTCTCCCACCAGCTGAATTTCTGATTGCTAATGAATGGTGATGGCATTACTCTTCCCTTCAATATATACAGACACCCATACAAATGGGGCACTTGTTTCAGCATGGGGCACCTTGGACATCCTTAGCACCATTGGGACTCATCTCCCTTTCAGGTTGAAAAGGAATGAAGCTGAGGACAAAATACATTGCCTTCAGAATATACTTCCTTTTGCCTTTTCAGTTGTATCATGGTTTAATGAGAAGTGTCTCTAAGGAAGGCAGGAGCCTCCCTTGGAATGAAGAATGTAAACTCCTTCCCTCCAAATTATTATAATTTTGGATTTAAGGGGGCTCTCAGGCAAAGATATGGGAATAGGATATGGGAATAGTTCTTTATTAGAAGAACTAAAATAAAGCAAGCATGTAGTATTACAAAAAAAAAAACCAAAACCAAACCTACTGACAGAGTCAGAATACATCCTGACACCCTGTGGGTCGGGATGTTGGTAGCAGTCTGATTAAATAGTGGCTGCAGTCCTTCTGGAGTTGCAGATATGGTTCTGTTG
>VZTB01016921.1:491595-502679 GCA_013397245.1 Thryothorus ludovicianus | reverse complement strand
GCTTCCTCCTCAGGGGAGGACTCTCTTCCCTTCTCCACTGTGGGTCCCTTTCCATGGGGTCAGTCCTTCAGGAACTGCTCCACTGTGGGTCCCTTTATCCATGGGGTCAGTCCTTCAGGAACTGCTCCACTGTGGGTCCCTTTATCCATGGGGTCAGTCCTTCAGGAACTGCTCCAGTGTGGGTCCCTTTATCCATGGGGTCAGTCCTTCAGGAACTGCTCCAGTGTGGGTCCCTTTATCCATGGGTTCACACGTCCTGCCAGGACCCTGCTCCAGCACAAGCTTCCCACAGACCCAAAGGTTCCTTGGGGCATCTCCGTGCTCTGTTGTGGGGTTTCCTTCCCTGAGTTGCACATGGAGGAGAGACAGTGATATTTGGGTTGGACAAAGATGCAGAGCCCTTTGTGGGATGTGCAGCTTGATGCATAGGAAGGTTTATTTGTTCTAGTCTCACCAAGAGCTTTATTCCTGCTTCTTGTTGCTCCTGGCAGGGCAGCAGCTGAATAAAAGTCCCAAAAGTTTGGATCCAAACACAAATGTCCTGACAGGAGAGCAAAGGGATATCAGTGCAGGAGGGTGCTCCAAGAGACCTGGATTTAAAGTGAGCACAGAATCCCAGAATGGTTTGGGTTGGGAAGGACCTTAAAGATAATACTGTGCCATGAGCAGGGACACCTTCCACTGGACCAGGTTGCTCCAAACCCCATCTAGCCATGACCCTGAGCAGCCTGGATGGGGGCAAGCTGCTGAGCAGAAGAGCCAGGGGAGAATTTCCAACACTGATGGGTTTTCAATGTGAAAACTGTGCCTGTCCCCACACATGGGATGAGGAGAACAAGAGATGGTCTCAGCATTCCTGCAGGGACCAGCCCTGCAGCCAGGAGAAATTCCAGGCCACCCACCACAGCTTTTTGCTGCTCAGGTAACCTGGCAGGAAGGGAAGGTGTTCTCCTCCAGTTTCAGCGCTCCCAAGCTCCCAGCATTCCAGCGAAGTGTCAAGGAAGGGCTGGTTTTAAGTTTAACCCTGCTGGGCTGTGAACTGGGAGCTCCCATTAATGGGATCCTTGTCTTTGGGGCAAGCTGGGAGCCCCAGGTCTCTCACACCCAAATACTGTTCTATTGTGCTGGCTCCAAACCTGCTGGTTGGAGCCACTGGGAGCTGTGTGGGAACGTGCTGAGAACGTGGGATTTTGTTCAAATGTCACTTTCTCGGGTATCAGGGGCTGTGTTTGTTCTCCACGTGTGACTGCCCAGAGCTCCAGGAGCACGGGACCACCCCAAGGCATCCAGCTGCTTCCAGAGAGGGGGAATGTGTGGGAGCTTCCACTGCTGCCCTCAGCATCAGGCTGGGCTTTGTGGGGAGCCACTGTGGGATGGCTCCCCCAGGGAGAAGAGTGTGCTTGGAGCCCCTCCAGAAGGCAGGAAGCCCTTCCCAAATTCATGTAGTGACGACCATGCAGGTCCTGCAGGAAAGGAGATGGTGGGTGGGAGGTTCTGTTGCACTTTTGGGGAAGTTCTGGGTTATCAAGGGCAGATTTTGGTGCCCAGTTAACCCTGAAATTTGCCAAGGGTTTGTGTGAAGTGTCTGAAGCTGGAAGTTTCACTTCCAGCTCATTCCCAGCACCTGGCCAGAGAATTTGTCCTTATTTTGTGCAAGTGCAAAGTGCCCTTTGTTAAACCAAATAGTAAAGTGTGGACCTGCCACAGTTTTACCTGTCCTAGGTGATCTCCACACCTTCACACACTCCCAGTGCTCCCAGCAGGGATTAGTCAATGTGGACATGTGCTCATATGTGGCCAGCTCCCACTCCTTTTGATTGGTTACTGGGAAAAATATCCAGCCTGGGCTGAGCCATGTCTCTGTACTCTGAGAATCATGGAATCCCACACTGGCTGGGGTGGGAAGGGACCTTAAAGCCCATCCAGTCCCACCCCTGCCATGGGCAGGGACACCTTTCACTATCCCAGGCTGCTCCAAGCCCCAGTGTCCAACCTGGCCTGGAACACTTCCAGGTTATGGATTTCCAAGCTGGAGCTCAGAGTGAAGGCCTGTGCCACCAGGAATTAATCCATGGAGGCAATTAGTGGAACAGCTCTCCAAGGCAGGAGGAGGAAGATGCTGTTGGGGGCAGCCAGAGCCCTGTTTTGGCATCAGGACTGTTCTGTTTGCCCTGCCTGGGGCTCTGGGGTGGCTCGGGATGGGGTGCCCCCCTGACAGGAGTGAGGACACGCTCAAACAGGACAAGTGATATGTTTGTCAACAGGGAGAACACAAACAGCTCAGGGAAGCTGAGACATTTTTTCTGGAGCAATAGAAATCTTTTAAAAACCATTTCCTGATGACTTTGCTTGATCTCACAGCCTGCTGTGGTTTCTTTGCGTCCCATTTCCCAAGGTGCCCTGAAAAGCATGGAGTGAAAAATCCGAGAAAAACCTGGAGTCTATTTTACAACCTGTGCCAGACCTCTGAACCTGCCCAGTGGCCAGGGAAGTCACTGGGAAGCTCCTCCTGACCTCAGGGCACTCTGAGCACACCCATAATTAATGATGGACTTGCCAGCATAAGAAAAAAAAATAAAAATATCGGGTTTTATGGAAAAGCTCCCAGTGGCTCCAGGAGCGGCCAGGGCAAAGCCTGGCCATGGGCTCTGGTGCCAGAGGAACCACAGGCTCTGTACCACCCACAGCCTGACAGCAAGGCAAGGAGAAGCACCTCATTTTCAAGTCTTTGGGGTAGATCAGAGTTTTCAGCCCATGGCTGGGCTCCAGTCCTTTTCCTACAGTGTTTGTGGCAGCTCCCGAGCAAAAATTCTTTTTCTTTGAGTTCCATGACAAGAAGGGTGGTTAGAATGTTTTGGATTTTTTTTTTTTTTTTTTTTTTTTTGTGGAATNTTTTTTTTTTTGCTTAGGGAAAGTTTCTTGCCTGGGGCCAAGCGCAGAAATGTGGAATGGATTTGGATCAAACTTACTTTTTCTTTTGGAATTGTATTTAAAGTAAAAACAAATAAAAAAACCCAACACAACAAGCTAGCACCTCAGGCAAGAGCTGAAGCATGGAAAATTTTTTCCCCAAAGGTGGATGCTTTGTGAAATTATGAGTGTATGAAAACAGGTGGTTAAACTGAAAAGGTTTCACAGATTGAAGTACAGAGGGTGCTACCAAGAACCTGTTATAAATCCTGGAGTGAACCCTTCCTGAAAGGCAGGGGTAGGAGAACAGGCCATCAGCGAGTAACCTGAGCCACCACCAAAGCCACAGGCAGCTGCAGAGCTGCGGGGGAAGCCAAGCAAAACGAGGAGAGGCTTGGGGAGAGGTCAGCGAGGCAGCCAAGCCCAGCCTTAAAACTCAGGCTCCCAAACGTGATGGGATCTGGCTGGGACAGATTTCACCTGATCCAAGACCTGCTCAAGTCCATGGGAAGCTCCTCAGAGGCCTGAAAAGTGCAGCCAGGAGGAAAAACGTGGAGGGACAGGGCTGCAGCACATTGCAGGGTGATCAGTGAGAGGGCAAGGTGGATGGCTTTAAACTGGAAGAGATGAAGTTTAGATGGGATATTGGGAAGGAATTGTTCCCTGGGAGGGTGGGGAGGCCCTGGCACAGGGTGCCCAGAGAAGCTGTGGCTGCCCCTGGATCCCTGGAAGTGTCCAAGGGGTAACTGGATGGGCCTTGGAGCACCCTGGGATGGTGGAAGGTGTCCCTGCCATGGCAGGGGTGGAACGGGATGAGCTTTATGATCCCTTCCAACCCAAACCATTCCAGGATTTTATGACCTGTGAGTGACAGGCCAGTTTTGGTGCACGAATGTGCCTACGTGTGTGGGTTTGTGCTCCAAAGGATTCATGACTCCATTTTCTGCACTGGCAGGCTTTTGTCTTCATACACAGATTGTTCTCCTGCTTCCCTTCACACACAGATTGCTTTCCTGGGCACTCACAACACAAAAAGAATTTTCTTTTTCCCTCTTCTGTCTTAGCCCCTCTCCACAGAAATGCAGGACCCTCCACCAGGTGCCTCAGCTCATCCCAGTGGTTGCTACAGAGCCCTGCCAAGAAAACCTGCAGTGGGAAGCATCCAGCAGCCCTGCTGGAGCTCAGCAAGCAATGAGATGCTGCTCCCAGTCCCCCTGGATCACCAGGAACGAGCTGATTTCTGTCAGGTTACTCCAGTGTAAGTGTGATTATGAAGTCTTATGACACAAGGTCTGCAGAGTTTTACAGCTGGGTCCTAAAGGGATCAGAACAAGGGGGAAAAAAAATGAAAGCAGGGCTTAACTGGAAGCTAGGAGTGTGGCCAAATTCAGGAGTGCAATGGCAATGCTAATTAAAACCCCGGGAGAGAAGGAAGGAGGGAATTACCTAAATCCCAGCGCTCTCACAGGATGGCTCTTACCCAGGGACAAGCCTGGGAGATGGGACATAAAGCCTGAACACCTCCTCTGTTCCCTGCCACAGAGCAGCTGGGTGTCCTTGCCTTGCCAGGAGAGCCAGCACAGAAGTATCAGCCATAGAAAAAGTAGTTTGAACCTTTTGGTGCATGGAAGCCTTCAAAGAACACCTCAGCCAAGGGGGAGAGCTGCAGCCTGCTCTGTATCCTGAGGATTTCCATTCTTTCTTCTCACTATAGGCACTAAATCTTTCCACTGCCTACAGGAGGACTTGGTTAAAAGCACACACCTGAGGTGTCCCCTGGAGTCAGTGTGAATCTCCTGCAGGATGGGATGTTCCAACCTTGGACTTCTCACCATCTGGAGACCTCCAGGCCTTGGCCTCAAGATGGGCTTTTCCCTTCAGACCAATCCAACTGGAAAATGTTTTGGAAGTGCCAGCCTTGCTGTTCCATGTTCCTGCTGTCCAGCACAGCACCTTCCACTCTCCCAGAGTTTTAGGAGTTATTCAGGGGAGTTGATCCTTCCTGTGGCCATAACTTTTTCAAGGGGAATGGCTTTAAACTGAAAGGGTGTGGGTTTATTTCAGATATTGGAAAGGAATTCCTCCCTGTGAGGGTGGGGAGGCCCTGGCACAGGGTGCCCAGAGAAGCTGTGGCTGCCCCTGGATTCCTGGAAGTGTCCAAATGGTGAATGGACGGGGCTTGGAGCAGCCTGGGATAGTGGAAGGTGTCCCTGCCCATGACCACAGTGGAACTGGATGAGTTTCAAGGTCCCTTCCAACACAAATCCCTCTGTGATCCCATGGTTCTGCATTATTGGCCTCCAGCACCTCCCATGCATCTCCCACGTTTGGCAGTGGAAATGTGGCAGCACATTTTGTGGCATTGAAAGCCTGTCTTTCCCTAAAACTGGTCCTTACAGGCTCATTTGTGGTGCCACTAATGCACTGTCTGGAGTGAGAAGTGGAAACATTCTGTCACCACAGCGAGGAAGGAACCGGGAGAGGGTTTTGTAGCTGGCAAGGCCGATCCTCCACTCTCTGCAGATGGAATTGCTGAATTCCCTGGATTTTCTTTAAGTCTTTTGCCTTCTGCCTGAAATGGGCTTTTATTCATAGACTTAAGGGCCATGTAGATGTGGCACTTGGGGCCGTGGTCACTGGTGGGCTTGGCAGTGCTGGGGGGATGGCTGAACTCGGTGCTCTTAGAGGGCTTTTCCAGCCAAAGCAATCCCATACTTCCATACACAAACCCAGGCTGATTTTCAAATCCTTAAGTCTTGGAAGGCCAGCCTGGTCACATGTGTTCCCTCACCAGCCAGGCACACGCTGGACACTGGAGTGTCCAATTTTCTTGTTGTTATCTAGTGGAAAAGCTGCTTTTGCTCCCTTTGGATGCCAGGTCCTTTTCCTCAAGTGAGGGAAGTGGCTCCTGGTGCAGCTCCCAGGGGATCAGGATGAAGCTGGAAGGTGAAACAATAGCAGAACCCAGAAAGGAGGAGTTTAAGGGTGACAAAGGGGCTGTGGGCTGGAGTTTGCAGCTTTGTCACTTCCTAAGGGAAAGAAATAAACACTGAAACCTGAGCAAAGCCCCTCCTGGAGGATACATTTCCTGGGAACTCTCACTCTGATAGCTGGAAAATCCATAAGGTTTTTTCTCCTTGGAGCTGGGAGACTCCAACCAAGCCCTCGGTTGAAGAAATGACAGTAAAAATAACTCGCAAATACAACACCCACACCTGGAGCAGCCCTGAAGGTGAGGTGCCTCTTTTAGGGGGATGTCTGTGACCCCTCCTGTGAGGGAAATCCAATCAAAGGGGAGGAGGCCAGGTCCCATCAAGATGTAGCCCCCAAATCCATCAGGAATTTCATTCCAGAAGGAGATACCAGGATTTTACCATGGCTGTCTGCAGCGTTCTCCAGGTCACGCTGCTGCATGAAAGAGAGTGTTAGAACCTGGCACTTAAACTAAACAGATTTCCTCTAGGAAACACACACAAAATTACTTTGCTTCTAAAGTTACTTTTATAGACGTTTTCCCTGAGAAATATTTCTCCCTGGAAAAATAAATTCACAGGATGTAATTAAAACAGTTCTGTGTGTGCACTGGGCTGGCCCCCTTTAAGTGCTTCACCAAATGCACCAGCAAGGAAAGGAATGAAAGGCAGCTTTGTTGGGATCTATTAATGACAATCTGCATTAATTAGAAAATGAGACATTGTTCTCCTGGTTTATGGCTATGAAAATGGCTGCTAATAAGGCTTAGGCCGGAGTGCTCAGCTTTTAGCTTGTCTGTGCTGTTGTGAGGCCTTGAAAAATCTAAATAATCTTTTATTTATCAAATCCTGAGCTGGTGAAGGCAATGGGAGTCAGATTCCATACCCTTGGATTCTGGCAATAACCAGTTGCTGGTAACTGTTTGGGGGGTTTTTTCTTTTTTTTTTTTCTGGTTTTTTTTTTTCCTTTTTTGCTACTTTCCTTAAGTTTAGCTTTTAATTAAACAAACAAAAGTAAGAGTGAACTGCATTGTATTAGAGCTTAACCTCCACTTCTTGAGGAACAAAACTTTAATAGGTTTTTATGGATCCCTAATTAGGGATAATAATTATCTCTGCTCCTCTGCCCCAGGCCAGCCATGCATAGTAAAACCACTCACCTTACTTTGCAAACATTTTTGAGTGCAGAAATAAAGCGTTCTGTGATTCTGAAAGCTAAAATCACACCTTTCTAGCAGCATTTTAAGTTTTTACTACTGCATTGCTGTCCTGATCACAAGTAAAACATTTTTATGTCTTTCAGGCACAGCTGGCTGTGTTTTCTGTGTCTCTCAAGCACAGCACGGTGACATTTCTAATGTATCTCCACTGCATGACTTCTTTTTGAGTGGAGAAACAGGAGCTTGGGGTCATTTGATAACAGAAATGTTGCATCACTGGTGGGGGAGATGCTGTAAAAAGAATCATCAGAGTTATTTTTTCACAGAATCATGGAATTTGGGTCGGAAGGGATCTTAAAGCTCATCTCATTCCAGGGACACCTTCCACAATCCCAGGTTGCTCCAAGCCCTGTCCAAGCTGGCTTTAAACACTTCCAGGGATGGGGCAGTCACAGCCTCTCTGAGCAGCAAGACTGGAAGCTGAGTTTTGGTAATTGAAACCTTTTAAGTGGCGTCCCTGGAGCCACTTCCAATGAGAAAAAGAGACAACATAAGCAGAGAAAAACTACCAGGAATACCTTGAAAGGGAAATCCCCTTCCCTGGGAGGGAACGTGTGGAGTGGAAGGTTAATTTTAATTTCTTAATTAGCCAGTGGCAGCCAGGCCAGGATGGGAATGGGGCAAAAAACAGGGGAAATGTTTTGTGTTCACACCCCACCTCAGAGGCAGGCCAGCATCCTGGGCGTGCTGGAAAACAGGCAGGAATGGAATCTTGCTCAGAATTCCTGCGCCCCTCCTTTCCACAGACACCTTCCCTTCCTCAATGGTTTAGAACCCGCAGCGCCCTCACAGAAATTGTGGCTAAAAATGACTTTGGGGGTTCTTATTTTAGCACTGGGCTTTGAGTAGGGCGGAGGTGGTTCTTGCTTTGTTGGGTTTCATTTAATACCCCGTCAGCAGAGCAGCCCAGAGGCTTCTTTCCCCCTTTTTGTTTCTCTGAGGGCTCCATTCAATAAATGCACATCCGCTGCAGCCCAGCTTAATGAAATTGTGTGGGGCACTTCCAAGAGAAGGATGTTTATTTTTCTCTGCTGGTTCACTGAGGCTGCTCCTTGTCCTGTGTGCCTGGAGAGCTGCTCCATAAAGAGACCCTTGTGCCTGGGGCAGCCCTAGGTGCATGCACTCCCTCAATGCTGGGATTCTCCAGCTGCAGAGCAATGGGGTGGGCAGCTGCATTTTCAGGGAATTTTGAGGGGGAAAATGTGTGCTGAGAGCACGGTGTTAAGGTGGGAAAGTCAAGCAATTGCAAGGCCAGAGCTGACTGGAGACCCAGCTTAATTCATCTTTTTATGTCTCCTATTTTTGCACAGTCCTCCCTGCTTGCTATATTTTCTCCTTTTTGACAGAATTTGTTGCCTTTGTGCTTTCCCACGCATGTCTAACGCCGTGGAGCTCCTGATGCCTGTTCCTGCTGGATTCACCTCCCAAACCATCTCCTCTGAGGGAATGTGGATGTCTAGATGCTGCTGTGGGGTTCTTGATGAGCCTTTTGTCCCTAATGGAGGTTTCTGACAGGGTTACTTGGTGCTGATCACACCAAATTTTGCAGCAGACCTCATTTAAAATCTCATTCCAAGGCACTGGAAGCTGCATCCCTGGGCAGGGATCTGGACTGCCTGGAATGCCTTCATGGATTGGACTGGATGATCTTTAAAGGTCTCTTCCAGTGCAAATCCTTCAATAACTTCTATGGAGTATTCACTATTTGATGTGTTAGACTGGATGATCTTTAAAAGTCCCTTCCAGCCCAAATCATTCTATGATTTTATGAAATATTCACTGTTAGATGGGTTGGACTGAATGATCTTTAGAAGTCCCTTCCAGCCCAAACTGTTGTATAATTTTATAGAATATTCACTTTTTGATGGGTTGGACTGGATGATGTTGGAAGGTCCCTCCCAGCCCAAACCACTCGATTTCTATGAAACATTCACTGTTTGACCTCTTTGTGTGTCAGAAACGCTTGTTTGGGATGGACGATGGCCACGCTCAGGGGAAGAGGGAGGCATGTGGAATCACAGAATCACTGAGTTGGAAGGGATCCACAAGAATCATCAAGGTCCAACTCCTGTGCATCTTGGAAATGAACTTTTCTCCTCCCCAGCTCCTTTTTCCCCCCTACTCTTGCTTTTCCTTGAGCTATTTCTTCGGACAATTCCACACGAGTGCTGAAAGAAGTTGTTCAAATAGCAAAGGGAGGTGGTGAATAAAACCCTTTCCAGTTTTATTTTCCCAACAAAATCTGAATATTTTTTGAAGAGGTAAAAAAATCAAACCAAACCAGCTAAAATATAAATACATCCCTTTTGTCTGCAAATCCCCTGGTGGGAGTTGGGCTGAAATGTTCGTGAGTGACTCATTCCTGGGCAGACCTTTGCCATGGATGGAAACTCATCCTCAGCAGATTTTCTGGTATTTTTTAACCTGCCTGTAAGGAGGTGTTTCCTTTGTGGACTGAGGTAAAGGAAGCGCCTGCTTCTCCTGTGATATTCCCTCATCTGCCATCAAAGGATGGCTGTTTCTCCTGGAAAATGGTGATAAAAACTCCATCGGTGTTTTCCTTCCCTGCCTTAAAATTGTTGGTGATGATGGCCCTGGAGAAAAAATATCTGCAACTGTGCTTGATCCGTGAGCTGGGAACCTGTGGCTGGATCCTGATGGAGACATAGAGACACGGGTCTGATGGATTTGGGTTCTTCACGTTCCTGAGGTGCTCCTGCAGCACAATACACAAGGATTCCCAGAGCCTTTCACGCCCTCAGCGGAAATAAATGATGGGAAAAGAATGAGAAAAAAGCAGGGAATCCCATGATTTAACTGGGATAAATGAAAGGGATGTGTAGGACAATTGCTGCCCTGTTTCCTTATCAACAGGCACCCTCTGGGAAAGGCTGAAAATCCTAACCAAAATTCCAAGGATCAGAGGTGGTGTGACTCACACCCCTCTGGGTACAACCAGTAGGGAATACTCCCTTTTCTTGTGCCATTTTTCCTTAATGGTGTTAATCCTGGTGGTTCTTTACTCAATTTTAGCCCTTTTCCCTCACTGTCAGGACACTCTGTCCCAGTTTCTTTGGGAGCACCGGGGTGACTGTTCAGCTCTGTCTCATGATGATGATGATGGATGATGATCATGGGTGGGATTTTCTAGTCCCTGCCTTTCTGTGGTGTTGCACTATAATCTCCACTCACACCCTCCACTTTCTCTGGATCAGGATTGAAGGAGCAAAGTGCTGGACACCTGATGGAAGGTTAAAACTCAGCTGGGTGATGTATCAGTGCTGCCTGCTTTCCCTCAGGACAGAGGTATTTAGGCCCATTTGCAGCAGAAATAACTTCCTGGACTCCAAGCAACCTTTCTGTTGTCATCTTTGTGCTTCCAGCCCCAGTCCTAATGAGTTCCTGGATGCTGGAATTCAATTCTCCTCCCATCTCTCATTCCTATTTTCTGTTGTTAATGCATGCCTTCATGTCCACTTCAGGAACTACACCAATTCCCCAGAAAAACGTCGGGCTGTGCTAAAAACAGGGGGATGAGGGATTGTTTTCCCCCCACCTCTTTCCTCACGGATGCATTTATCACTAGGGCAACTTCACTTGAGAGTTCACTACAAATCCAAGCCGATGGCTTAGATCCAGGCAGGGAGAAGTTTTATGGACTGAGCTAAGCGTGAATTACACTTCTGGTCACGGGTTTTTTTGTTTTTTTTTCCTTTCTTTCTTTTCCTTCACTGTGACCCTGGCATTGAAGCAGTTTACAATTGCAAAGTATTTCATAATGCAGCTTTTTTTCCTTCTGCTTGGAAGGTCTGGGAGGAACCTGTGTGTATTTAAAAGGTGTGGTGCCCCTGGAAAAGGGTGTTGGAGGTGGTGGTGGTGGCAGGACTAACCACTGGTTTTAGCACCAGGTATAAATCACTGTCCTTTTCAGGCAAGGCTCCCAAGATATCCATGTTCGTCTAGGAATGAGAGGGAGTGAGGG
>VZTB01016921.1:451836-491032 GCA_013397245.1 Thryothorus ludovicianus | reverse complement strand
AGGAAGGAAGGAAGGAAGGAAGGAAGGAAGGAAGGAAGGAAGGAGCAGGATCCTGTGGGAAAGAGACTCTGGTGGGGTCCCAGTGGATAGGCTGCTTCCTTTCCTAATCCTGTTTCCAGGAGCAGAATGGGTGAAGTCCTTGTTTTGTTTGGAGCATGTGGAGCATGGGTGAGAGAGGATGGGGAGTGGGAGGATGTGTCTGCTCAGGAAGGGCAGTGGGAAATGTAAGTGAATATGAAGGGGGTGGTTGAGGATCCCCTGGAGCAGCAGGAGGAGATTTATTTATTTATTGAACTTTAAGGTTGGTTTTTTTCATTGCTTCAGGGTTAGGAGCTGGAGAACAGGTCTTGCCTAATGGGTGAGCCAGCATGTGTTGGCTGTGTTGGATAAGTGACTATTTTTAGACCCTGGAAGTCTCCTCCTGGAGGCTCCAATTTCTGTGTGGATTGCCAACAGCCTGTGCCCTCAGCTTGGTACATCTGGTGGGAGCAGTCAGGATATCTTGGACAAAACGATTTCTTCAGACTTGGAAAAGGCGTTTCCTTGGTCTTCATCAAATGGTGAACTGTTTGCAGATTTCCACTTCCCCACTGCAGGCACTCAGAGTGATATAAATTGGTGGAGTTTAGTGCCTGGTTCAGGGGATAAACTGGAAAATCTAATGGGATATGGTATGTAAGAACTGCCTTCGTTGCAGCAAGAACTGAAGGAACCTCAAACCACGAGCAACTGCAGCTTTGTCTGTCCTGTTTATCCATCACTTTATTCCCCTGTAGGACTCTGCTTAGCCCACATGGATATATTGCAAATAAACAGTGCTGCACCCTCTGCTCCCCCTTTCTCGCCTGTCCACACTTTCCCTAGGGGGAAGAATCAGCTCCAAATAAAAAACCAAAAGGCCATGGACCAACATAGTTTTTTCCTCTATCACTCCATTGGAGCTGGAGAAGCTCATTAAATGTATTCCCATTAAATATGTAAGGGATGCATCAGGGAACTGGGATGAGTTTGGCTGCTTCCCTGCCCAGGAGGTGACAGGGAGTGGGGCACACAGAGCCTCTGGATGCAGCTGTAAATTGGGATTAGAATCCAAACAAGGAATTCCTGGCCCTGGGTGCGCCTCCAGTGGCATAAGAGCTGCAGGCAGGGGGAGGTGGCAGTGCCAGTGGATCTGAAATTCCCATCAATCCCCTCCCCTTCTGATCTTCCAGCAGGCAAAGGGAAGAGGTTTGATTTGCAGACTGTGCCTCTCTCCTGCATGTTCCTCAAGCCCAAATTACAACAGTTACAGGAAACTGTGTTTGCAGCCAGAGCCAGAGGATAGCCCCATGGAGGAGCACCAGGAGCGAGGTGGGAGGGACTGATGATGGATGGATGGATGGATGGATGATGGCTGGCTGGATGGATGGATGGATGGATGGATGGATGGATGGATGGACGGACGGATGGATGGATGGATGGACGGACGGATGGATGGATGGATGACCACCATTCCCTGCTGCCAATGGAGACTTGAAAATGTGTACTCAGAAGCTGAGGATGTGTTTTAAATGCTTGGAGAGCAATCGTAAAGATATAAAGCTATTAGAGAGTGTTCAAAGGTTATGAAGATGGTGAAGGGAATAGAGAGAATGAAGATGTTGAAAGGATGAGAAGCAGCTGAGGGAACTTGGCTTGTTCACCTGGAGAGGAGGAGGAGGAGGAGGAGGAGGAGAGAGAGAGGAGATCTCAGCACAGCCTGCACCTTCCTCCCGAAGGACAGCTCCAATCTCTGCTCCCTGTGACAGGGACAGCACCCGAGGGAGCGGCCGGAGCTGTGTCCTGGCAGGGTCAGGCTGGAGATCAGGGAAAGGTTCTTCTCCCAGAGGGTGCTGGGGCACTGCCCAGGCTCCCCAGGGAATGGGCAGGGCTCCAGGCGGACAGAGCCCAAGGAGCTCTCCGGGATGCACAGGGTGGGATTGGTGGGGTGTCTGTGCAGGGCTGGACTCGATGATCCTTGAGGATCCCTTCCAAGAGAAGATCCAGGAAGCTGCGCTGTGGGAAAACCGAGATTCGATTGGTAAAACGACCAGAGACAGTGAGAACCGGAGCCCATAAAAGCTGCGGGAAACTTCCCGGTCCCTCCCGCAGCTGTGCCAGTCCCGCCGGTGCCCGCGGCGGGAGGAAGGAGCTGCGATTGCCGCAGGAAAACAAGCGGCCAGGCTGAGAGAGCAAAGGCCGCGGGGCCGGCGGGGAGAATCCACCTTAACGGGAGCAGGAAGCGACCCAGGGCCAATCAGGCCGGGAGGGGAGGCCGGGAAGGAGGGACCGAGGGCGGGCCCGGGGGAGGCGAGCGGGGCCGGCAGGGCGCGATGGCGGAGGGCGGGGACCCGCCCGCCCCGGGCAGGTACCGTGGGCAGGGGGGTGCCCGGGGGTGGCCGTGCCGGGGGACAGGGGGATGTCACTGCCCCCCGTTCGCCAGCGGCCCTTTCTCATCCCGCTGTGTGCCTCTCTCCAGCGCAGGTCGCAACCTGAAGGAATGGCTGCGGGAGCAGTTCTGCGACCACCCGCTGGAGCACTGCGAGGACACCCGGCTGCACGACGCGGCCTTCGTGGGGGACCTGCCCACCCTGCGCAGCCTGCTGCAGGACGAGAGCTTCCAGAGGTGGGCATGCCGCCGGGGGACACGGCCCCGCCGCCTGCCTGCTCCCCCCGCATCCCACCCGCATCCCACCCGCGTCCCACCCGCTGGCAGGGACCTTAAACCTCATCCAGCCCCACACTGCCATGGGCAGGGACACCTGCCGCTCTCCCAGGGTGCTCCCAGCCCCGTCCAGCCTGGCCTGGGACACTTCCAGGGATGGGGGTTCGGATGCTCCACTGGCCACCCTCGCTGCTGCGCCTTTTGGGGACTCCCGTCTCAGCCCTTGTGAGAGGTGTCAGGGTGTTCTTCCCACTGTTGCCACAGCCTGTGCCTTTTGGGGACTCCCATCCCACCTGCTGGTTTTGGAGAGAGGTGTTTCCTAGGATGTTCTCGTTGTCACCACAGCCTGCTCCTTTTATTGAGCCCCATCTCGTCCTGTTTTTTCAGTGTGATTTGTGTTGGAAGGGACCCTAGAGCTCATCTTATCCCACCCCCTGCCGTGGGCAGGGACACATTCCACTATCCCAGGTTGCTCCAGCCCTTGGAAAATTCCAGGGATCCAGAGGGTTTTTGTGGGAGGGATGTCAGCGTGGGAGGATGCTCCCCTTTCCCCCAGATCATTCCCCTGGTTTCCCAGGAGGCAAATCTCACAGCAGCTCATGAGGCTGTGGCAGCTGTGAGTGAACTCTTTTCAGATCAGGATAGGAATGTGATACCAGGAAAACGGGAGCCTACAGATAATGGGGAAAACATACAAAAGGGATTACAATCAGCTATAAACCTGGAACACCCCTTGTTACAAAATCTGCCCACTGCTAACCCTGTGACTGTGGGGATAGTTAATTAATTTTCCTGCATCATGGAGAAATCTGCTTAGAGTGCTAAATGTTTCCTAGCCTCAAAAAAAAGGTGTTATTTCAGCAAAAAATGAGAATGAGCCAGCCCTTCTTTCTGCTACCTGGGCCGCTGGGGCTCTTGGGACCCATGGGCTGAGGGTTTTTTGTGGGAAAAAGCAGAATTTGTCAGGAAGAGGAGGATGGGGCCCACAGTTCCATTCTACAGGTGATGGAGTGAGCAGAGAAATGATGTCTTTGAATCTGGAGGTAGATAGGGACCTCAAAGCTCATCCCATTCCACCCATGCCACAGGCAGGGACACCTTCCACTGGACCAGGTAGCTCCAAGCTCTGTCCAGTCTGGACCTGGACATTTCCAGGTCCAGACTGGAATGAGGCAGGCATAGCTTCTCTGGGCTTCCAGTTTGGGACATCTCACTTTAAAAAGGGACAAGAGGGAGAGGTTGGCTGTTGTGGGTTTTTTTATAGGTGAATTTTGAGGCAGGATTTATTCAGGTGTGCAGCATCTGGCACAACTAAAGCCCACCATCCAATCACTGCTCTGGTTCCTCTGTCCAGGCAGCACCTGTCAGGTGAGTGACAGGAGCTTTTTGGGGCAGCTAAAAGTTCCAGGAGTCAGAGAATCATATCATTAGTGGAAGGGACCTGGTGAAGGCCACAGCTTTGCACCAGGGGTAAAAGTGGGGTTTCTCTCTTGAACTCCAGAGAAGTTCCAGAGGGATTCAGGCTGTGGGATACAACTCACATCCTCAGGTCACTCAGCTTTGCATGGGCCCGGTTTTCAAAGCTACCTGGGCTTCTGCTGAGGGAGGCTCACATAAGCCGGAGTTCCATTAGGCCTGGGTTTAGGAGGCAAATGGGACTCCTCAGGTGGAGCATATGGGATAATGGAGTGATGCCATGGAGGTGCAGTTCCTGAATCAGCATGGGCACCACCAGCCTCTTGTCCCTGTGCTGGAAGAGCTCTCTATGGGCTCAAAGGAAGCTCAAAGAGAAAAGAGTTGGGGTAAGGCCTGAGCTGGCTGCCACTGCTGTTGTTTCCCGGGGGATGGGCGAGGAAAGGACATAAGATCTACATAATCTTGAAATGATCCAGATAGAACCATGGAGTTGGAAGGGACCCACAAGGATCAAAGCACAACCCCTGTCCCTGCACAGACACCCCAACAACCCCACCCTGTGCATCCCAGGGAGCAGCGTCCAAACATTCCTTGGGCTGTGGCAGCCCTGGGGCCGTGCCCGTTCCCTGGGGAGCCTGGGCAGTGCCCCAGCTCCCGGGGGGGCACCCTCCTGGAGGCGTGGGGGCTGCTCTAACCCTGTGTTCCCCCGAGGCAGCCGGATCAATGAGAAGTCGGTGTGGTGCTGCGGGTGGCTGCCCTGCACCCCGCTGCGCATCGCCGCCACCGCCGGCCACGGCCCCTGCGTCGACTTCCTGCTGCGCAAGGGGGCCGAGATCGACCTGGTGGACGTCAAGGGGCAGACAGCCCTCTACGTGGCCGTGGTCAACGGGCACCTGGAGTGTGCCAAGATCCTGCTGGAGGCCGGCGCTGATCCCAATGGCAGCCGGCACCACCGCAGCACCCCGGTGTACCACGCGGCGCGGGTGGGGCGCGCCGACATCCTGCGGGAGCTCATCAGGTCAGAGCTCGGGGCTCAGAGCTGCCCCTCCCTTCTCCTGCTTCCTTGGCACCCCTTCCCTCCTCACCTGGTTGCTGCCTCCACATCTCTTGGACTGGAGAGGAGAGGGTGGAGAGGTGGCCAAAGAGACATCCTTGGATTTCCCATCATTTGGTCTTGGCAACAGATCTGTTCCTACCTGTTCCAGTCCGAGCCCAAGAGAGGAGTCTCCAGTTCTGAGCCTGTCACCCAGTCAGATCCAAACCCTGCAATCTCCTCTGCTTCCACCATGCCCTTGACTGGAGTTAGGAGAGAGGTGGATTGTCCCAAAAAACCTCCCTGGATGTTGGATTTTCCCTCAGGAGACTCCCTTGGCAGCACCAGCAGGGCTCAAGATGTAGCAGGAGGCTGTAGGAACTTGAATTGCTCCTTCTGTGGCGTGCCTTGATTATTCCTTCTTTTTGAATTGGAAGATTTCTGTCCATGGGATGGTGCTGGACCACTGTGTGGGCCATGGATGCCAAATAATAAGGGATCATAGTGGGAAAATGTAGGTTGTAAGTTAGAAACAGTGAAAGAGAAGGAAATTGAAGGAATACCCTTGATGACCTGAAATGCTAGAAAATAACAAAAGGATTTGCATAGGAAACGAATCAGAATCCTTGGGGATTTTCTTCCTTTTCTGAGTTTTCATACAAGTGCAGTTTTGGGGAAGAAAGGGAGGTAATTCCCCCCCTCCTTGCTCCTTTCCCAACAAGCTGAGAGGAGCATGCTCCCATCAGCACAGGCTTGTTTATACAGGGTTCAACTCGCTGCATTCCCAAAAAATCTCCCCTGCTCTCTCCACCCAGGCAGGGTGAAATGTAGCAAATGGTATTTCAGCAGCACTGGGAGAGCTGATGCCTTGATTTATGTGTCTGCTCCTTGGGATAGCTCACCAGCAATATTAAAAGCAAGATTTTGGACAATTTTCAGGATTAAAAATTAACTGGAGTTTGTCCAATCTCTTTTTTTAGGCAATGTCTCTCCCAAGGCTGCTAAGCTAATACCAAATTGTCAGATTGCCCAAAATTTCAAATATCTCAGAGTAGGGATTTCAGAGATCTGTGCAGAGTTACTTAGTGAAAAATGCAGCCTTTATGTTACAGAGATTTTTAAAATGTTGGATCTACAGAATTTGGCAGGGGGGAGTGTAACGAAAAAGACACTTTGCCTGAGATAGGAGGGAATATTTTGAGAGAACCTGAATGCAGTTAGGTTTGCTGCAGGTGTCTAAACATCACCTGCTTTGAAAATTCTATGGTAGCACCATTGGGATCCCTGAACATTCCTACAGGGCCTGAACAAGCAAGAGGTGAAATCCCATCCATGAATAGTAAATCCACACGTGGCTGTGGAATGGGGATCCGTTTTACTGGGACGCTGCTGGAAATATTTAGGGTTCTAATGCCAGGGTATAGATAACATTCCTCATAATTTGGGATCATGCTGTGGTGGGATCCACTGCTACCTGCAGTGGAACCGAGGGTGGCAAAGGTGAGAGGATCCTTTTGCCAGGCTGAAACTGGGAAAGAGAACTGCCAGATCACCCCCATCCCTCAGGTGCATGCCTGACCCTGCTAAAAGTAGAATTTGGGGGTTTGCTTTGAATTGAGGACCTCCACTGAGAATTTTGATGGTAATGGGGAAAGAAAGGACTGAAATGATGGGAGATCTGCTCAGGAGGCAATGGCCTTACAATAGCCCTGTGGAAGTCCCACAGCAGCATGGATAACTCTGTCCAAATGCTTGTGTAATCTGGTTCTAAGGGGGAAAATACACCTTGTGCCATTTACAGCTCTTAGAGGAGTCGCTCAGCCCTTGTTCTGGGTGTGCTGAATTTAAATGAATTTAAATGAGCCTCTTCCCATGCTCAGGATTTGGTTAAAGGATTTAACCAAAAAGGATTTGGTTAAATATTTGCCACACAGGGAGCAGTCCCCACTGGTTTCAGCGAGAGCTGTGCCTGCTTTGAGGTAGGATTTGTCCCCAGGTAATTTCCTTAGTTTTATGAACTCCTGAAAGGAATGTAATGCTATCGAGGGAAAATCTGGTTCTCTGAGTGCTTAGTTTGCAATCTGGGGAGAGGGACTGGTGGATGAAGGAACCTCTTCTCCCTCTGTGGACAGAAAGGACTGTGGGCTTTGTGATTAAAACCAGCTACTCCTTAGGGATTGTTTTGTCTTCCTCCTTCCTCCCATCCAAGCTGTGTGGGAGGAACATGGAATTAGAGTCCCCACTGCCTGGAGGAATCCCCAGCAGATTCCAGCTCCTCCGGGGTAGGGGCTGGTCACGGATGTTCTGCTGTGAATGCAGATTCCTGTTTCCATTTCCCTGTTCTTTGGGATCGAGTGCCTGTGTTGCTGTTTTGGCCTGTTTTATCCTGGTAGGGAAGTTATTTCAGCATCCCTCTTCAGTGGAGTCATCTGGAAACATCCCTGCTCCCCAGGCAGCTCATTAGAATGCAGCATTACGTGGTGCTGGCTCGGGGCTGAGCCATCCCTAGTGCCAAGACCAGAGAAGAAAGAAAATAAAACTAAAGGTTCCTGGGTTGAGATAAGGAAGGGGAGAGGTCACTCACTAAATAACATCATGGGCTAAACAGACTCAACTTGGGGCTATCAGTTTAATTTATTCCTGATAAAATCAGAGCAGGGTAATGAGAAGTGGGCTAAATCTTAAAAAACTCCTTCCCCCACCCCTCCCTCCTTCTCAAGCTCAACCTCTTCCCCCTCATCCAACACAGAGTAAGCTCCTGAAAGAAGCTGCCCGTGTACCCTCCCACTACCAAAAGCTGGCCATGCAAACCCAGTCCATCAGGAGGGCAAGGATGTTGCTGTTCCTTCTCTCTTCCAAATCCCGGGCTGTTGCGGGCAGGGAAAACATCTTTGTTTTTGTGGGAGCACCGACTGTGCTGGCTGNTTTAAATGAGCCTCTTCCCATGCTCAGGATTTGGTTAAAGGATTTAACCAAAAAGGATTTGGTTAAATATTTGCCACACAGGGAGCAGTCCCCACTGGTTTCAGCGAGAGCTGTGCCTGCTTTGAGGTAGGATTTGTCCCCAGGTAATTTCCTTAGTTTTATGAACTCCTGAAAGGAATGTAATGCTATCGAGGGAAAATCTGGTTCTCTGAGTGCTTAGTTTGCAATCTGGGGAGAGGGACTGGTGGATGAAGGAACCTCTTCTCCCTCTGTGGACAGAAAGGACTGTGGGCTTTGTGATTAAAACCAGCTACTCCTTAGGGATTGTGTTGTCTTCCTCCTTCCTCCCATCCAAGCTGTGTGGGAGGAACATGGAATTAGAGTCCCCACTGCCTGGAGGAATCCCCAGCAGATTCCAGCTCCTCCGGGGTAGGGGCTGGTCACGGATGTTCTGCTGTGAATGCAGATTCCTGTTTCCATTTCCCTATTCTTTGGGATCGAGTGCCTGTGTTGCTGTTTTGGCCTGTTTTATCCTGGTAGGGAAGTTATTTCAGCATCCCTCTTCAGTGGAGTCATCTGGAAACATCCCTGCTCCCCAGGCAGCTCATTAGAATGCAGCATTACGTGGTGCTGGCTCGGGGCTGAGCCATCCCTAGTGCCAAGACCAGAGAAGAGAGAAAATAAAACTAAAGGTTCCTGGGTTGAGATAAGGAAGGGGAGAGGTCACTCACTAAATAACATCATGGGCTAAACAGACTCAACTTGGGGCTATCAGTTTAATTTATTCCTGATAAAATCAGAGCAGGGTAATGAGAAGTGGGCTAAATCTTAAAAAACTCCTTCCCCCACCCCTCCCTCCTTCTCAAGCTCAACCTCTTCCCCCTCATCCAACACAGAGTAAGCTCCTGAAAGAAGCTGCCCGTGTACCCTCCCACTACCAAAAGCTGGCCATGCAAACCCAGTCCATCAGGAGGGCAAGGATGTTGCTGTTCCTTCTCTCTTCCAAATCCCGGGCTGTTGCGGGCAGGGAAAACATCTTTGTTTTTGTGGGAGACCAGACTGTGCTGGCTGCCTTGTCCCTGCTCAGAAGTGCTGCCGGGCCCATCTGAGGGTAGGGATGGACAGGTTCCAGTGATTCTGACTGTGCACGCATCCTTCAGCCTCATCCCTTGCCATTCCCAACCCTCCCTCCCTCTTCTTGGAGCAGGTACGGCGCAGACGTGGACGTGAACCACCAGCCAGCGTCCCGCGGGCCGGGGCAGGCGCTGCGGCCGCTGACCACGCTGGTGGTGTGTCCCCTGTACATCAGCGCTGCCTACCACAACCTGCCCTGCTTCCGCCTGCTGCTCCAGGCGGGAGCCGACCCGGATTTTAACTGCTGCGGGCCCATCAACGTGCAGGGCTTCTCGCGGGGCTCGCCCGTGTGCGTGCTGGACGCCGTGCTGCGGCACGGCTGCGAGCCGGCCTTCGTCCGCCTCCTCGTTGACTTTGGAGCGGATCTCAACCTCGTCAAGGTGGAGGCCTTGGGAGTCGAGGCCTCCGGGAGGGTCAAGGTGAATGCCGAGGCGCTGGAGGTGTTCAAAGAAGCGAGGGGTGAGTGGGTGTGGGTCCCTGGAGTGGCGCTGCAGGTGTGGGAGAGCTCTGTGGAGGAGTTGTTTGGGGGTGAAGGGTGCTGCTGAGGTGGTGGGGTGGGTGTTGCTGTCCTCACTTCAAGAACCTTCAGCAATTAGATGAAGGGGTCTAACAAGCAAACAAAGCATTAGTGACTTCTCCACTCCCTGCTTTTCCCCTGTTGCATTTTGTAGCTTCATGCGGTGTTTTCCCCTCTCGAGTCCTTCAGCAGTCCAACCTCCGTTACTCCACCTTTTTCATCTCTCCCAGCTCTTTTCCATTGCCTACTCATGTAGGCAAGGCTTAGGGGTCCTATCCAAGCTGGGCTTTGGAGCTGTGGATCACCAGTGGCACCCAGTTCTCCAGAGCCACACAAGTGTGTCCCAGCTGTTCCTGTGTGACCCTGGGCTCTGGATCCAACAGGGAGTTTCATCTGGACAGACTGCTTGGGAAGGGAAGCCACAAATGATGATAAAAAGGGGCAGGAGGAAACTCGGATGGAGGTGAAAAACGGTGGGGGAAAAAGCAGCACCTCAGAAATCCACCCGGTGAAGGCCACAGCTTTGCACCAGGGGTAAAAGTGGGGTTTCTCTCTTGAACTCCAGAGAAGTTCCAGAGGGATTCAGGCTGTGGGATACAACTCACGTCCTCAGGTCACTCAGCTTTGCATGGGCCTGGTTTTCAAAGCTGCCTGGGCTGCTGCTGAGGGAGGCTCACATAAGCTGGAGTTCCATTAGGCCTGGGTTTAGGAGGCAAATGGGACTCCTCAGGTGGAGCATATGGGATAATGGAGTGATGCCATGGAGGTGCAGTTCCTGAATCAGCATGGGCACCACCAGCCTCTTGTCCCTGTGCTGGAAGAGCTCTCTATGGGCTCAAAGGAAGCTCTAAGGGAAAAGAGTTGGGGTAAGGCCTGAGCTGGCTGTCAGTGCTGTTGTTTCCCAGGGGATGGGCGAGGAAAGGACATAAGATCTACATAATCTTGAAATGATCCAGATAGAACCATGGAGTTGGAAGGGACCCACAAGGATCAAAGCACAACCCCTGTCCCTGCACAGACACCCCAACAACCCCACCCTGTGCATCCCTGGGAGCAGCGTCCAAACATTCCTTGGGCTTTGGCAGCCCTGGGGCCGTGCCCGTTCCCTGGGGAGCCTGGGCAGTGCCCAGCACCCTCTGGGGGAAGAACCTTTGCCTGAAATCCAACCTAAATGTGACTGACACAGCTCCAGCTTTTCCCTCGAGTCCTGCTGTGGGCTTGGCAGTGATGGCCTCCGTGGTCACCAGCCCATCCAGCCTCCAGCTGGTCCTTCCAACCTGCCCATGGAGGCAGCTGCTCCAAATCCAGAAGGTTTGGCCTCCTCACGGGGCAGGATTTGTGCACGCTCAGCTCTCCTGCCCCTCCTGGGTGTTGCTGTTCTCCCTCTCCTTCCCCAGTAATCCTTCCCTGTGTTTTTCCTTGCAGGCCGCACCCGGAGCCTCTTGTCTCTGTGCCGCATTGCTGTACGGAGAATCCTGGGCAAATCCCGCCTGGATCTGATCCATAGCCTTCCCATCCCAGACCCCATTAAACAGTTTTTACTCCACGAACTCAGTTAAAGGACGGCTGGCTGCTTTTGGGGACAGTTTGACTTGGTAAAGGAGCGCCCTGACGGAGCCAGGTGCCACTCCTGCCCCTTTCCCCCTCATGGAGTGCACGTAATTCCCTGCTCCTGTGGAATTTTTTTCCCCTCCAGATTTAGGGTGCAGTGATTCTGTGTGTCATATCTCCCTGGGGACAGGCTGCTAAACGTGTTGCTGCAGTAAATACAATATATCATGTAGCTGTTGGCAAATGTGTAACCTCTGTTACTGCTCCGAGTCACATGCACACCTGGGGTCTCTGTGGCGTTTCTGTGTGGGGAAAGTGTCCCTACTTTACTGTTTCTCCCATCACAACACATAAAACCAGAAGTTCCTACCTACATTTTACTCCATATCCCACGGTAAGACCAGAGAAAACCCACACGGATCCGTCGCAGATGTTTTTGTTTGCATTGTGGAAAAGGGAGAAAAAAGGGTTGGTTTTTTTTGAGGAGTTGAAAGATTTTGTGCTTTTAATCACAGTGTTGCATCCAGCAGCCTGGGCTCCTTTGATTTCCAGTGCCTCTTCATGCCACAAACTCCCAGAAGAGTCATTCTGTAGGGAGTCAGTAGCCTTTTGTTGGGATCTCAGGGCCAGTCAGTGACGTGATCAGTGCAGACGAATTGTCAAAACAGCAACTTTAGAAGGATAGAGGTGATGGTGCCTCAGGGTCTTGGGGAAAATGTCAGGTGACAATTGGTACTTGCTTTAACTTCACTGATTCAAGTAAAGTCACTGTGTTATAATTTTGTTGTGTTTTTGGATGATTTTTGTTTGCTAGCTCTTCTTCCTGTGCTCATCCAGCTGGGAAAGGTAATTTTCCAGTTGTGGCCTTAAAGATCAGAGAATCCCAGCCTGGTTTGTGTTGGAAGGGACCTTAAAGCTCACCTAGGTCCAAGCCCCTGCCATGGGCAGGGACACCTTCCACCACCCCAGGTTGCTCCAAGCCCTATCCCTGGACTCTATGGATTTACCCCGTAGGCCTCAGCAGTGGTTCCAAAATTTTTTCCCAGAGGCATAAACAAATGGAAGAACAAACCAAAGCAGAGGATATTTCCAGACCTTTTCCAGGTGAGATGCAGCAGGCAGGTGAGGAGAGGCAGTTCTGCACTGTTCCTTTCCCAGGCCTGCAGCTGGTTTTGGTTTTCCCTGCGCTGGCAGCGAGTTGTGCACAGGCTTTATAGAGGTGTGAACATGCCTGGGAGATGCAAACAGGTTGTAAAGCCTCTTGGCACCTTACTGGGGGATCCATAATGGTTTGCAGGAGCTCACCGTGCTCCCGAGCTCCAGTACAGGGAGGCAGAGAATGAGATGGGCTGTCTTGAGAAAATGCCATGGGAACAGCTTTTGGGATTGGTTTTTCCCTGAGGGTTTTCACTTGGTTTGTAAATGGAACCCTCAGCTGGGTGAAGGTGGTAGGATGGGTGTGGGTAGAGCTGGAAGGACCCTCAAGGATCATCCAGTCCAACCCCTGGCCCTGCACAGACACCCCAACAATCCCACCCTGTGCATCCCTGAGAGCACTGTCCAGGAGTTCCTGGAGCTCGGGCAGCCTCGGGGCCATGCCCATTCCCTGTTCCTGTGCTCAACCACCCTCTGGATGGTGGTTCCACCTGGAATGAGCTGCAGTGAAATGCCTCAGTGGAAATGTGAGAGGGTGGCCCAAAGAAATTGTGACAATCGACTCGACTCAGTGCTTGATGTAAGTCCGGTCTATAATTAAAGCTGAACCTGCTACAAGGTTAATTAGAGATCCCATCCAAAGGATTCTCCTGAACACAGATCTCTCCAGGTCTAAGGATGGTTCTCCTGGCCCAGTAGCAAACCAGCCTGAGATTCATCAGTAACTTTGAGACGTGCAGAATCAAAGCTTTGAAGTGCCTGGATCATCCATCTGACTTCTGTCTTCATCGAGGGACTTTGCCTCTGGAAAAGGCCAAACCTTTGGCTTGAGGGCCTGGAATGAGTCCAACATGGGGACAGCTCACATAAAATTAAGCTGTAAGTGCACAGGATTCTGTTGGAATGAAGTCCCTCTGGAGATTGGTTGCTGTGTCTGCTTAAATCCAGCTTTGCTGAGCTGGTTGAATACACAGAGAATTTGGAATTTTCACTGTAAAGAGATAATAATGTTGAAATAGATTCAGGATATTTAGACTTCATTGTCCTGTCCTATAGGGCCAAACCCTACATCTTCTGCCTTAAAAATGGATCCATCCATCCTTTTAAACCCAGGAAACATTAGTCTTCCAGTATAAAATATCGATAACTCATGCATTTCTATCATTTAACACTATATAAACAGCATTTCTTTTTGGCTTAGCTTGGACTTCACCATTCCCTCCTATGCAGCAAAGCATTCCCTTTTGAAAAGGTGTTTTTTCCCATGTTGTCCATGGGGCATGCTCAGGTAATGTGAGTAAAAATGAAGTTTTGTGAAGTTGTGAGTAGGAAATGAAACATTTCTGCAGTGTACATCCCATCCATTGAAAAGTGCCCATTGTGTTAGTGCAGAATATATGAAGTGTGCATGGCATGGCCTTGCTGGAAGCTTGAATGGGACGGGATAACAAAATCTGGAAAATGCTTGAAGAACCAAACCAGATCTGGAATCAGCCAAGCTGCTCCAAAGCTGTCTTTTCTCGTTGGCTTTCTTGTCTTTGTTGCTAGGGGAGGATTTCCAGGGCATGGAATGCTGGTACCTGGGATCCAAACATCATTTCCTACTCACTTTGCAAAAGGTGGGGGGAAGGCATCTGGAGATAATAAGTGGTTTTTTGGTTGGTGTTGGAGTTTTGGTTTGTGTTTTTTTGTTTCTTGTTTTTCAACGCCTGAAGTCAAGTAAAGCCCTTTTTACCCTAAACCAGCCCTTGAGTTACAGCACCTCTTTAATCCTTCCTCTTCTTCCAGTGAAGAAAACCCTGGAAGGACACAACAGAGGGGACAAAATGCCACTTCCAGAAGTGCCCATCAGTGCCAGATGGCTTTTCCCAGGGTCAGAATGGTTTGGGACAGCAGCAGGATCAGACCTGTGGGCAGGTGGGAGGTACCTGTGGTGAGCCTGGAACCACGTGCAGCCCGACAAAGGTACTCTGGTGCAAAAGTGCAGAGAAGGAGGGGGAGGAGGATGGCTCTGGATTTGGGAGAGCCTGGGTCCTGCCGCCCTCTCCCTGTTCTCTAGCCACTGGAGGGGGCCGGAGAACCGCAGTCCCTGCGCGGGTGTTTACAGGGACAGCGCCGATGCCACCTCCTGCCTTGCTCCTCCTGGCATCCTCAATTTTTTTCTGCCCTCACACCGAGCTGAAGAGGGCTCTTTAAACCTCTAATTTCTGCTCCTGCTCCCTTGGTGGCTCTGGAAATGCAGCTCCTCAGTTTGTCTTGGCATGCAAGTAGATGTAATTCCTCAAAATATTTTGATTTTTATAACTTTTCTTTTTTTATTTGGTGGCATTTTCACTGGAAAACTCCCTAAAAGCTTGAGCAGCGAGGGTTTCTGCTGATTGATCTGTTTTTCCTGAGGATTAGCAGGTGCACCTGAGGATTCAGTCCCTGCAGCTGCCTCCAGGCGAGGGCACCATCCCTTTTTTAGGATTCCTGCTTTTTACACTCGGGAGATGTTTGTCTGATCTGGTGCCAGCATTTACTCTGAAGGCAAAACCAGAGTTTTTCCTAAATTGGAAGAAAATGATCAAATGGTCCGGAATTACGATGATGAGAAACAAAACTGAACTAGCCCTAATCTTAAATTAACACTTCCAGCCTCGATATTCTTTAATTTGGAGTGTCTCCCTCCTACCTCTCAGTGGATCTCCCCCCACGCCACCCCAAAATGGTACCCAGTAGTCAATGACAACAGCTTGGAACTGGAGATTTTTCCTCTATCGAGAGAGATCTGTATGTCTGAGCTGCCAGTTTGGGGACAATTAATGTGCAATTGTTTAAAGGAATTGCATGTTATTTACCTGTCCCCACCAGTACAGACAAACTAGGATTTCTGGTCCTCTCTCACTGAATTTCCTGGGTGACAGACTCACCTGAGAGCCTGTCCTTGCTTTATATAACAGCATTGCAACATGTTCCTTATTACTCTCACTTGTTAATCTCATTTTGAGATCTGCAGCAGCGAGGAAAAAATTTCTTCTTGCACTGTGTGATGCCCAAATATTCACTCTGAGCTATGAGAACTGACCAAATCTCTGGCAGTCTCGAAGCATTTCCTCTAGGATCTGTTGTTCCCACTCCCCAGGTGCTGCTGGGCAAGCCCCAAAGTTATTTAACTTTTTGTTGTTTCCCACCAGCTCCTTTAGCCTTGTCTTCCTCCCCAAAGGAGCTCTTTGTGACCCCTGTAAGTTGCAGCCATGAAGAAAATGAAACAAAAGGGTTGTAGAAGAAAAAGAAGGAAAAGGTTCTGGCTGCCCCATGCCTGGAAGTGTTCCAGGCCAGGTTGGACAGGGCTTGGAGCAGCCTGGGATAGTGGAAGTTGTCCCTACTCATGGCAGGGGATGGAATGGGATGGGCTTTAAGGTCCCTTCCCACCCCAGCTTTCTGGGATTTCATGGAGAGGGCAGTGGCTGCCCAAGCCCTGTGCCCTCCCCAGCTCTGCACAGTGACAGGAGGCTGTAGCCCCATGGAGCTCATTCTCCCCTCTGCATCCAGCACTTTTCCCATTGTCCCCTCTGCATCCAGCACTTTTCCCATTCTCCCACCTGCATCCAGCACTTTCCCCCCCAGCGCACGTGTGCTGTTCTGTTTTCCACCCCTTTCCCCTTGTTTTGTTGGTTCCCATTGTTCGTGCCTGGGAGAGGGCTGAGTGTGCTGTTGTTTACAGCAAAGTGCTCTTTGTTTCTCCGGCGTGGAGCATCTGGTGTTTGTGAGAGGCACGGTGGAGCTTTCCAACAGAAACTCAGCCAGCCCGAGCGCGGCTGGCCAGGAGTCCACGTGTGCCACCACTGCTTTGCTCCTAAAAACGGCCTAAAAACGGCCTAAAATCCCCAAACTGAGATCAGCCAGGCTGGACGGGGCTTGAAGTGGCCTTGTGGAAGGTGTTCCTGCCCATGGCAGCATGGAACGGGATGTGGTTTAAATCTGTTCCGACCAAAAGCGCTCTGTGATTCCAGGATCCAGCACGGGGTGATAAATAAAGGCAGGATGGGTAGGATGGAGCAGGACAGGGCTGTTGATTTATGGCTCCAGCCATCCCCCCAGGGCATCAGGATGATGGACGATCCCTGCACGCTCCCCTCCCCGTGGCACAGGCTGTTTGTGAGCTTTCCAAACATACCAGTGTGAGGTGATACTTGCATTCCCGCTGATGGCGCCTTTCCACAATCAGCTGAAAGCTGCTCGGGGAATTTGGGAAGCTGGGCTCCAGCCATGATCTCCTTGGCCAACCCTGCGCTTGCCTTTAATTTTAATAATTTGGTGACATTCATTTATTTTAACGTTTCGCAAAGCGGGGCCTGCGTTTCCTCAGAGAAAATGAGAGTTGAAGGATGGTAAAATGCCTCCATAAATTGGAAGTTAAATTAAGAAACAGTTTTAAGAGCACTGAGAGCTGTTAGCCCCATTTTGTGGAATCACTCTGGGCATTGTGAGCCTGTGGTACGCATTGGAGGCACGGGAGGTTTAGGAGGTACAGGGAGTAGGTTGAATTGTTTGGTGGGTGTTTCTGAGCCTGCTTTTGTTCAATTGGAATGTATTAATGGGTTCACCCCTTGTTTCACTTCCCATAAAATGCAGTTTTTACCAAAAATTTCTTTTTGGAGGGATAATTTCAGCTACTGGGCATTTTATATCAGTGTGGGAGCAGCTTCTGGAAGTTTTATCCTTTTGATCTTCTCTTTACACAAAGAGTGTTTACAGGGGCCTGGAGTGCCAGGACAGGGGGGAATGGTTTCCCACTGCCAGAGGGCAGGATTAGATGGGATATTGGGAAGGAATTCTTCCCTGTGAGGCTGAGGAGGCCCTGAGGTTGCTCAGAGAAGCTGTGGATACCCCTGGATCCCTGGAAGTGTCCAAGGCCAGGCTGGATGGAGCTTGGAGCATCCTGGGATAGTGGAAGGTGCCTATGGCACCTGGACATTCACCTCCAGGGCCATCTTATTGAGCTGGAAAGGAGTTTGGCTTTATAATAAATAGATTATGAGACTGTTGTCTGAAGATGTTCAAGGCTTTACCTTCATCAAAACAAGCAATAAATCCTATAAATACCATTGGGCAAGCAGAAATTAGTTGTCCTAAGTTCCATTTAGTATCAGGTTCTTTAATTACCAACCTCCATTAGTGCGAACTTTCTTCAAGCTGAAGCATTAGGGAATCCCAGAGGGATTTGGGCTGGAAGGGACCTTCGAGCCCACCTCGCCCCACCCCTTGCCATGGGTCATCACTCAAACAGAGCTAGGGGCCAGCTCTGAGATCTGACAATTGAGAACTATTTTTAACCCAGCAGCCTGAGACAGTGTCTGGTCTGTCTTGCTGGGAGTTGTTCTTGCTGGGTGTTCAGCAAGCTTTGGGCTGGATCCATAAACTTTCAGCTCAGTGATAACCCGGGATATTTCATGCATCGTGGGCTGTGAAGGATGCAGAGATGTCAGCAGAAGCTGTTGTGCCAACGCAAACAAGGCCAGGAAGTTTTACTGTTCCCATTGCTGGGAACCTTGTTCCTCTTCCCTCTGTGGATGTATCTCTGCATCAAGAGAGGCCAAAAGGTGCAGGTAAACACAAATCCCATGTTTCTATTTTTTGCTATCCAAAGACAAAAAAATGGGAGAATTAGAGATTATTTGTGCATTCAGACTTCTGTAACTCTGAGCTTTGTGCTGCTGTAAACAACTGCAGGTTTGTGCTTGCTTCCCACAAGAAGGCATCCAAAATGCCACAGAGTCATGGGGAAAATGCATCATGTCCGCCCTGAAACAGCACAGAATCCACAGGGAAGCCTTGGCTGGACTTTCACTTTGGTCCCCAACTATGGTGTCCATCCAGCTAAAGGAAAAACTCTTCCCCCAGAGGGTGCTGGGGCACTGACCAGGCTCCCCAGAGAACGATCACAGCCCTAAGGCTGCCAAAGCTCCAGGAGCATTTGGAGAATGCTTTCAGGGATGCACAGGGTGGGATTGTTGGGCTGTCCTATGCAGAGCCAGGAGCTGGGCTTGGTGATCCTTGTGGATCCCTTCCAGCTCTGGAGATTCCATGGTTCTTTTCTCTGGCATGAAAAACGCTCCATTTGGCTTTGAAGTGCCTGATCTGGTCAGCGGGGGTCAGATGTTTGAACATCACTGAGGGTATTACATGGGCTGATTAAATCAAGGCATCTGGCATGGATATCCTTCTGCAGATAGGTTTCCATGGGAAACAATTCCCATGCCATGAATGTCACTCAAGGATTGGATTACACATCAGATGGATCTCATGTGCTTCCTGAGACCACCTCCATTTAAAACGAGGGCTCCCAGAGATGGAATTGGTTCCACAGCCCAGGGTGCTGCTCAGGGGTCAGGCCCACAGCTCCCTCACCCTGATGGGATTCCCAATGTCCCTGGACAGGTGACTCCATCAGTGAATCAATGTTTTGCGTTCTCAGTGTCTGGAGCTGCCTCTTGGCCTCCTCTGCATCCAGCAGCCACGCAGGGGATGGAGCAATGAGCTCTCCGGCTTGACGTGGCTCAGATCCCGTGGGAACATCCAGGCCTGGGCACAGCCAGCCCCATTGTCTTCTTGGATTCAGGGTTTTTCTGTCACGTCTCTGTGCCCAGATTCCCTGAGTCCAAGCCGGTTGCCGTGGCCAAGTGCCGTGTCTGGTGGCTGTGATTCACCGGCGGCGGGCAGGAAGCCCGACCGGCGATTCATTTCCCTGCAGCTGCCGAGCACTGACATTGGTTTAGCCCCTCTGGGGACAGGGAGAGAGGATTTTTCTCCAAACAGCCCCAAATGCCGAAGTCCCCAAGTGCTTCAGCTCTTACTCACCCTCTCGTAACAGCTCAAAGGATGGATCAGAGCCTCCCCTTGTGCAAGGTGATGTTGCCCGCTGGAGAAGCAAAACCAGTTCATACTAGATTTTAATTGGTTCCGGACTTCCAAAGGCCAGTGAGAAACTGGACTTGGGAAAACTTTATTTTGCATTCTGAGGCAGTGCTGCACCTTTTACTCTTGATTTTTGCCCCTCTGTTTACCTGCAAAGTTGATGAGGAGCTGTGGATTGTGGGCGCTTCAAGTTCTGAGTGGCCTGGACACAACAGGTGCCCAAGCAACACTGAGAGCCCTGTGCTTCAACACAGAACCAGAGGACAGGAGGGCCCTGGGCTTTTTGGTTCTCCAGACAGATGGGGGACAGGCAGAACTTGATTTTTTGGGTATGTTGTGCCTCATGGGACTTGCATCAGGCTGCATTTCATCAGGAGCCGGTCTCTTGCCGGTGCTGCCATGATGCAGGAGTTAATTCTTATTCCATGAGAAGGCCAGAGCTTGCATCCAGCCAGTTCCCTGGAGTGCAGGGAAAAAAACCCTCTGAGAAATAAACACAGACACAAACAAACACCAGACTTGGCGTGCAGCTTTGCAGGCAATGGGAATATCTTTTAGATTCCTGCCGAGGTAATTGGCCTGCAAGGAAGCTTCCCTGCTCTGCCCTTTGGCTCTTGGGGAGGCTCTGCTTGCCAAAATGCTTTGTGGTCCCTTGAGCTGTGCCTGGGCTGGACTCTGTTCTTCTGCCCAGCCCAGCCCAGCGCTGTCACGCACGCTCACCGTGTTCCTGGTCTAACCTATTCCCAGGGATGTGCACTGAGCCTCCTTTCCAGGAGCCCCACCCTCTTCTTGTGCACTTTATTCCAGTTCTTCGTGCTCCACACAAAAAAGCTTCTCCAAATCTCCCTTGCCCCTGCTGAGGTTGTCCTTTCTGTGGGGTCTTTCCTGTGTTGCTGGGGTAGGATATGATCCCACCCATCTCTTCTCTCCTGAGCTTTCGTTTGCATCACTCCACACCTTCCTGAAAATCCAAGCCCAAATCCCTGATCTTACCTGTACTGAATAATGCACCAGAGCCTGGATGCTTCCCCCCACCCCCCCGGCAAGGTAAACACGCCAGCATTTTCCAGGCTTTCAGAATTCATGGGAATGTGGAAAATCCCACATCTGACAAATCCCATCTTTCTGAGCTACTGCCTTTCCCCCCACCCACTTTTCTTTGTGTTCCTGCAGCTTTGCAACTGTTTTTGGAGTTCTAAAATGCTGCCAAATTTTCTTCTGGGTCAGAAAGAGAGGAGCTTTGCTCCATAGCCCCCAGGTTGCAAGATGGAAGCAGGTGGAGCTCAGCATGGCTCTGTCATTCCATGTGGGAATGACAGAAAGAGCATCCCTGGCACGTGGTGGGCTGGGTGCTATTGATGAAGCTCTTTTCAAAGTCCCATTTCCAGTGTAAATGGAAGCTTGACAAAGAAAAATGTATTTTTAAGTGGGAATAAAAAAACATTGAGCTGTGCAGAGCCTAGTAAATACTTTGGGAAACCAATGGCTGGTTTGCAGCTTAGGCTGGAGATGCTTTTAAAAAATCCATCATTCACCCACTGTGAAAGGCAGTTTAGTTCTCAGGGATCCTCCTTCAGGCAGGGACAGTTTTCCTCAGGATCCTCTCTGCATCCCCAAAGCTTGACCTTGCTTCATGCCAAGCAGGGAAAGTGACACCCTATGGTTTTTGAATCACAAATGGAAAATCCATACTGTTTTGGAATAAACAGCCCTGGCCATTAGAGACTCTATTTGGTTACCATTTGGTTAGAACTGCATAAGGAACAGTTCCAGTGGAAAAAAAAAAAAAAAAGGAGGCGGCAGTAACAGTCAATCATCACTTTTTTTTCCCCCTTGCCTAGAAAACTTGGAATTTTATGGCCTATGAGCCACAAATTAGAATTGCAGGCAACAGATAAAGCTTGGCTATAAATCCAGCTAATGCCAGTGCCTGTTGGCAGCTGCAAGGTGGGGTTTGTCAATGTGCCCCTGTCAAAATGGGCCTGAACGGGATCTTTCCAGGATCACCAGGTGGGTCTGGATCCCTCTGGAAGAACGGAGCATCCCTGGTGCAGCAGGCAAGCCCTGTTCCCTGAGTGGGGACAAAAGAAGAGGCTGCTGCTCCTCTGGTCAGCACCTGCCATCCCAGGAAGCTCCTTCAGCCTTTCCCCCAAAACTGTCCTTTTCCAGCCTTCCTCAGAGAAGAGGATTTCTTGGCCATGTCTCCAGAAAATGAATTCCTGTACCTGTTTGTCCTTCCTCACAGGGAATTGTCCCTTCTTTCTGGCCTGCAGCTGCACTCCCAGCTCTCCCTCACGCCACGCTGCAGGAGCAGGACACAGCCCTCTCCGAGCATTTCATCTGCAGGGGCCAGGAGGAGTCTCTGGATGGAAAAAATGCTTCACACATCCTGGACTGGAGTGAATTGCTCAAAGACATTGGCACTTTAGGGCTGGTGAGCTGGGCTGCCAGGCCTCCCAGCGCTGCTCCAGAAGGATCTGGCACCTCTGGCACATCTGTTTGGAGTAATCCAGGGCAGCTCCATGCACAGCGCTCCCATCTTTAGGAAGGAATCGAAAAAGTCTCAGCTTGGATGTTTCAGTGCCCCTCCAGTGTGTGTGTTCATGGCTAGGGCTGCTTCCAACAGGAAACAGGAGCAGCCTGAGGCAGTGGCTGCTCTTCCAGGAGCGGGCAGGAATCTCTGCGCCACCATTCGGGACGTCCAGGACATCACATCCAGGACCTTGTGAGGTCTCGGTCTGAGTCGAGGCTATCCTCTGAGGAGCAGAGAGAGTTTGGGCTTTTCCATTCCTGCTTCGGCACTTTCAGAGGCCCTTAAATGTCTGAGGTGTCAGGGGAACATGTGTTCCTAAATCACTGATGGAGGTTGGGAAGAGCTGTCACCTCCTAAACCATCAAGATGATTGTCTGAGCTGATTGTTTCATTGTTGACCATGGAGGGGGGCTTTGGACAAAGGCCTGGAGTGGCAGGACAAGGGAGAATGGCTTCCATCCAGAGGGCAGGGTTAGATGGGATATTGCAAAGAAATCCTTCCCTGGTGAGACCCTGCAGAGGTTGCCCAGAGAAGCTGTGGCTGCCCCTGGATCCCTGGAAATGTCCAAGGCCAGGTAGGACAAGGCACCCTGGGACAGTGGGAGGTGTCCCTGCCCATGGCAGGGGTGGAACGGGATGAGCTTGAAGGTCCCTTCCATCCCAAATCATTCTGGGATTCTGTGTTTGGTGTGTGCAGTCCTGCTGGTTTGTCCTGCAGGGCAGCATCATCTTTGCCCAGCTGAGGAGCCTGCAGAATAATTTTTCTTGGATATTCACAGACAGCAGACAAGGATGTCAGGGAGTGTGAGGGGAACCTTGAGTCCTCACATCCTGCCTTGGGCTCACCAGCACTCCTGGACTCTTGAGATCACTTTCAGATTGAAGGCAGAACTTCCAAGGGGCACAGGGCCATTTCAGAGCAGCCCAGAATTATTCTTAAATCTATTAACTTGCAAAAAATGAGAAAGAAATGGGCTTTTTTCCCTTGTTTTCCATGCCAGCATCATTGTTGGAGTATGGTGTACAGGGAAATGTATTTCCTAAACATCCAGGATATCTTAAATTTTTTTTTTATTAGAGTAATTCCTGGACAGCACTCAGGAGTTGATTTAGGAATAAAATTCATGCAGGCCCCACAGTGATAAGACCAGTTTTGCTGGTTGACTTGGGAACTAATGCACTGCATGTCAATTATACACATTTCTTCCCCTTTTTTTTATTCCCATTAACCATCACCATTAGCATTTGGACTCAAACAAACAAACAAATAAGCCCATTTAAATCCTAAGTTTTTTTTCCCGTTCCTCCAACCATGAATAATTACAAAATAATTACCAAAATCTGGTTTCGTTCGGTGAACGTTTCCAGGTTTTGTTTTATTTTTCAATAATCCCAGGTTCCAGCAGTCCCACCAACCCCTTGCTTTTATTTTTTGGGAGGCAATTTCAGCTGGTCACATTCCCTGATGCCTGGCACAGCACGATCAGGGAGCATGTGAGCTTCTTTTAATGTATTTCATCTTGACAGGGAACCATTTCCCTGCCTTTCCTCACGGCCTGAGCACGCAACTTTTCCGAGAACGCAGCCCCAAACTCCAGCCCTGCTGCAAAAGTGGCAACATCTGCTGGCAAAGCAAGTTTTCTCCCACTTAAAATGCTGGCAGGACCTAGCAGGGCCTTAAAAGAATTCCTTTAATTTGGCTTATTGCATGTGGTTGAAGCCATGTTGAAGCTCAGCTCGGAGTTCAGTATTTAGTTTATGTGGTTTGGGGTCACGAGAGTTCAGGAAAAACCCACCCTGCTTACCTGGTTTCCTTTTCCTTGCCCCCCACATTTTTCTTTGTGCTTTGGTTTCACCCCTAAGGGAGGGCAAAATCTGCTTTGTTCTGAGTTCAAATGGGAAAAAACCTGAATTTCATCTTGTTTTCACTCGGTGGGATAAATCCCCTTGGATTTTTTAATTGCTGTCCTGTGAAACAGCACTTGCAGTGCAGTGCAAGCTTGTGGAGGGCAAGGAAAGCTTTTCCCAGAGCAGGCAGGAATATCAAATTTAAATAAATGAAAGAATTTTCACCCAGTTGCACTGTGCTGCCTTTATATGGAGTCAGGAGCCTGCCTCGTGTTAGACCCCAGGTGCCCAGAATAAAGGTTTTCCTTGTTTTATTATCCAAAAACCCAATGATTCCTTAAGATACCATCATGCTGCTCGATCCAGGGAAGGTTGGAGGGGGTCCCAACCCAGGCTGTGTTATTTCATTGCTGAAAGCACTCCCCTGCCCCTGGGAAGCCTGTAGGGAATAACATCACTTGGCTCGTGCTCCTTTGGCAAGGATGCTTTCCCATCAATCCCTTTAAAATGGTTTTAGGGTTTTCCCCAAGACGCTGCTTGCTAGTTTTGTGTAAGAACACACATACGGGCAGGAGAAAAGATGGAGGTTTGGGAGAAGGGGAGGTGGGGAGTTCTGGGGAACTGAGAGAGGGATGTGGGTTGGGAATGTTGCACAGTCTCAGGGTTGAAGGAAAGGAGACAGAATGTCAGTACCAAAAAGAAGGAACATTTGTCAGGCTCAGGAATACCTATTGACTCTTTTCCCTGTTTCTTTCCCTTGTCCGTTCTCTTTTTTCCCTTGCTGGGACCTCAGGTCTTCCCTTGGTTCCTGGGACTCCAAAAGGGAACCTTTGGCTGGTCCCAAATGGAGGAGGCTTGTTCAGGAGATCCTTTCCACTCCAACATGGATATCACACTCTAGAGGCTGCCAGATCCCAGGTTTTCAGGGAGTAGGAGTTGTATTTTAATCCTTCTAAGATGCTGGGGATCTTCCTGTGTTATATGAGGTCTCTCCTCATTTCCTGGCTGGAACCTCGTGACCTCTCTTGGTTCCCGGGGCTCTGAAGGTGAACCTTTGGCTGGTCCCAAATGTGGGAGGTGTGATCCTGTCAGGAGATCTCTTGTGTTCAAGCATGGATATCCCACTGCAGGAAGCTGCCAGATCCCAACTTTTGAGGGAGAAAAATTGCATTTTAAGCTTTCTGAGGTGTTAGGGATCTCCCTGTGTCCTATCAGGCACATGGAAGTCCTACCGGGCCTCGTGGAAGAGGGAGAGGAAGCATTGATGGGACAAAACATACCCAGGGATGTATTTCAAGGTGCTTTCCCTAAGTCTCAACCCCTGGTTACCCAAGTTTTTATTTTCCATGGATTTACCTCATTAGCAGTGTTGTGAAAAGGTGGTCCTGGAAAGAGAGGAAGGCTGAATTAAACGACGGCTAAAGCGTTGCGGCCAACATGGGAATGAGGCCAGTGTCTGGAAGGAAAAATATCATTAATAATTACAGGAAGAAGATGGCCAAAGTCAGAAACATGTTCTGAACTCATCCAAAAATAGTACAAAAAGAGATGCCAAACCCAACAAGTGAAGTAAAGATTTGAGGGCAGGGCAATGTTCTGAGGAGGGAAATTAAAAGTGTGAGAGGAATCTCCGACAGTGATGCTGTGGACTCATGAGCTGAGCTGCTTTCTGGGCTCAGGAGGATCAGAAGGTGACTCTGGCCCCCAGGAAGATGAGCAGCCAGTGTGAGATGTTTGTCCTGAGATGGCAGCCCCAGCCCTGCCTGCCAGAGGTGACAAATGGGGACACAAACCCTTCACTCCCATGGAATGATGGCTCTCCTCTCCTGCTTTTGCTGCCCTGGAGTGAGCTGGGGGCATCTGGGGAGCTCTGGTTGCCTTTTCAGCTGTAGAAAGGGTGAAGACTTTTGGGACAGGCATTAAGTGCAGATGCATCCCTAATATAATAATCTGCTTTAAAAATTAAAATAAACCCCATTGACTGATGACTAATGCCGCAGTGCTAAATTCCTAGCTCTCATTTCTCTTCCTTCTGGAGCATTTCAGGTTCCTCAGGTGTGCTCTGGGAGTGAAGGAAGGCAGCACTCTGACCACACACAGGCTCTGGAGAGTCCCAGGAGATTCCCAGGGCAGGGACAGCTGTCCAAACAGAGGGACACCTGTGCAGGGAAGGCCAGGGCAACCAGAGACATCCCTGGCTCCAGACGTAGCTCCCTGAACCTGCCCCTCTCCTTTGACCTTCACCTGAGCAGCCTCTGCTGCTTTGTGTCACCCTGTGTTTGTTTTGTCCCTCTTCTTTCCCGAGGTGAGTCTGATCTGTGTTCCTTCCACCTTGGAATTACTGCTTGGAGCTTCCAAAGGCATCTGAGCATGTGTCTTTCCTCCAGACACTCAACATTGCCCAAGAGGCTTTTCTTTTCCCCATCCCTCTGGGGACCAAATGAGAAGGCAGAGCCACCACTTTTCCTGTATTTTCCTATATTTTCCTGCATTTTCCTCTATTTTCCTCTATTTTGCCTGTTTCCAGCTGTATTTTCTCACCTATGGTTTTCTCTTCCCTACAGGAGTTGTTGTGTCCCAAGAATCCCTCCTTTGTGTGGATACTCCCATTTTCCATCCAAAAAGCAGCTCTCTCAAATGACAAAATAGTTTAAAAAAAAAAAAAAAAAGAAAGAGTCAGGGGCTCTTTCTTGCCTTAATCAGACATCTTGGGTCAGGGTACACTCCACACATTCGTTCATCCCATTTATACATTTGTTTCTGGTTTAGATCTATCTAGAGTAATGCACAGGGTGAACATTTGTCTTACTATCCAACAGCAGCTTAAATAAAATAAAATAAAATAAAATAAAATAAACTCCTCATGCTCCCTGGGAAGAATATTGGAATCACAGGATTCTTCAGGCTGGAAAAGACCTCCAGGATCACCAAAACCAATCCATTAACACTGACATAATTTCTTCCCCCCCCCCTTTCCTCACACATTAATTCACCATAAAACTGGCATATTCCTGCAATCTCCCTTGAGTCTGACACCTGGAATCTCCCTTCCTTGGATTTTGGGATGACCAAGCCCAGCAGCTTTTCCAGAGCTTCTCTAGACACTGGCTGGGAAGAGCAATCTGACATGGAATATGGGATTAATTGGTTCCTCAGATTTTTAAGGAGACTCCTCCAGCCTTTGGTCATGGTTTGTGTGTGCTCTACTCCCCTTTAGATGGGGATGGAAGGAGGAGAGGACAGCAGGGATACAGTCCAGGTTTTGAAGTGCTGATGGAGGTAAGGGATTTCTTACCCTCCTCTCTTTTTCTCTCCTTTCATCCTGCATTTCTGTCTGCTTCACATGTTCCCCTTTACACCATGCCAGAGCTCTGACAGAAGGAAAGAGCAGGGGAGGGGTGAAGGAGGGGAAAAAAAATTTTCTGTAAACTTTCTGTTCTGGAGAGAAAACAGGACTTTATCAAAATATTAGCAGAGCACCAGCTGGTGCCAATTAGCAAAGCCCTGGGTGAGAGTTTTCCATTTACCTTGTGCTGTTTTTCTTTCCCTGAGCTGCACATGCTCCTTCCCAAAGTGCGAAGGTTTTGGCCACCGAGGTTCATCCAGCTTGGGCGCCGTGTCATTTTTCAAAAATGCAGAGTCCACCCAAGCTGCACTCAGAAATTGCATCAGAAAACCTCCATTCCAAAGCCTGGTCAGCCTGGGGGACCAAATCCCATCCCTACAGGCTGGTTGGATAATGAGGGTCACGAGGACTAAAAATGTCCTTACACAACAACTGAAATCCTCACGCAGATGCTCATTAACCAAACATCACGGCTGGGTGGTTTTCCCCATGCCCAGCTGGCAAAGGTGACAGTGGGCAAGCTGGATCTGATTCCCAAAGCACTTGAGGGGTCTGGACACCAGCACTCAGCACCTTTCCTGCAGGAGATGCTGCTGCTGCATCTTAGACTCCGACCTGGTGCCAGGGTTTTGCAGAGGTGAGAGAAGTACTGCTCATTCATAAATGCGTGTTTTAAGGAATATTATTCCCTAATATTAAAGTAGAACCAGCTTTTAGGAGCAGAGGATAAAGATTTGGCTGGGAACCCCTGAGCTGGAGGACCAATAACTTGGGAATTGCTCTGAAGTGTTTGATCTGTCCCGCGCCAGCAAACGCTGAGCCAGAGCCTGCCGTTAAGTGGAAGTTATTTTCTGCATCCACCAGAGTCCCATAAAACCATTTCCTCTGGGATCCACAGGGACAGCCAGGTCTGCTTTTTTTGTTTTTTTTTTTTCTCCCCCAACAATATCAATACGTAAGTGCTGAGGGAAGGAGCACGTGCTGTGTGACAGATTTAGGAGTAGCCTTAGGGCTCCATCACCTCTCTCTAAGCGGCTTTGCCAGAGTGGAATTGCCTCCTATTCATCAGGAGAGAAGGCTGGTTTGGGGATTAACAGGCAGAGCTGGTCCTGCTGGAGTCTGGGTCCTACACCCACCTCTGCTGCAGGCTCCTGTGTCAGCTCCAGGGAACAAGGTAGCCCTGAAAGGTGGGGAAAAGGGCTTTTTCCTGGGCTGTGGGGGAGCAAAGTCCCCATCCATGAAGGAATGGATCCTCACACATGATTTTGGGAAACCTTCAGCCACATTTTGAAGCATGACTGCACCTACTCAGCACCCTTTGCTTCCTCTGGGACCCTCAAGCCTGTTTAGAGCATATTCAACCCCAAAACTTGCACGATGAGTCGTGCCACCATCTTTCAGATAATAATCCTGGAAGCCAGGAGTACCTAGAATGGTAAAATCATGGAATGGTTTGGGCTGCAAGAGAGAGTTAAAGCTCATCCCATTCCACCCCTGCCATGGAAGGGACACTTCCCACTGTCCCAGCTGCTTCAAGCCCCAGTGTCCAACTTGGTCTGGGACATTTCCAGGGATCCAGGGGCAGCCACAGCTTCTCTGGGCACCCTGTGCCAGGGCCCCAGCACCCACACAGGGAAGAATTCCTGCCCAATATCCCATCCAACCCTGCCCTCTGGTAGTGGGAAGCCATTTCCTCCTGTCACTCCCTGCCCTTGTCCAAAGTCCCTCTCCACCTTCCATTTAGCATTTCACCATTCCTTTCAAGAGGGGGTTGCTTTGGCAATAACAAAACCAAAGGAGTGATGGGAGAAGCAACACCTCCACCTGCCAAGTGATTCCTTTCAGCTCCTGTGTTTGCCTGAGCCAATTTTTTTNTTTTTTTTTTTTTTTTTTTGGATCTGGAAGTTCATTTGCAAAGGCAGAAGGGAAGAAAAACAACCTTCTCCCCCCGCTGCCCCACCACCTAAGTGCTAAAGCAGATCCCAGAGGTGGAGCATGGGGAGGTGTAAGCAGGAGAAGAACTGGCAGGAGATCTTGTTCTCCGGTTGTGCCTGGGGGCTTTTCCCGTCGGAGCTCCTGGAAGGCCAGCAGGGAAATGATTCCAATCCCAGGCTTTCCAGCTTCCACGCTAATTTAACCCAAAACGTTTCCTAGTCTCTAAGAGGGGAGCAGGGATGAGGTTTGCAGATTGGAAGTGAGGGGTGGGGGGGAGGAACTGCAAATGATCTCAGCAGTTTTACAGCCATCTCTTTTCCTGGCAGGACATGAGGGAGAGCGTCTCCCTGCCTCTGGGGTGGAAGGTGGAGGAATGCAAATGCTGGAACACTTCTCAGCTTGCCCTGATTGTCTTTCCTCCCCCAGCACTTTTATTGGTGTCCATAAATTAAGAGCAAATATTCCCACATGCATTTTCACCCTCCATGGCCTTGGAGGTCGCTCATCCTGAGGGATTGGTGAGTGTCCCAAGAAGCCACTCTTCCCCATCCACTCAGCCCCCTCCAAGGGCTGGGGCAAGCAACCACTGGGTGTCACCTCCACCTAGAGAGAAGAGAAAATCTCTGTTTGAAGTGAATGTTTACATGGAGTCTCATTTTTTTTTTGGTCATCTGTGCCTCATCTGCCGTGCTCCTGAGCTAACACCTTGAGCAGAGGCAGCTGGGAGGGAGCCCAGGGGCTGCAGGGGATGGTCAGCAATCCCTTCCCACTGGGGACTTCCATCCCATCCACCAGTAGCAGGGACCTTGCCTTTCAGGCTTAGATCTTCCCTCACAACAAAAATCCGTGTGTCCGTTTCCTGCTTCTCCCAAACCTGCTGCCCAGGATTCATCATTTATGTTAAAACCTCTGTGACACATCAGATCCTCAGGTCACAAGCTCCACCAGCTGGTTTTTCAGAAAGGGAAAAACAAGGGGAAAAAAAAACTCAGGAGAAATTGATGCCCTCCTTCTGCCCTTGCTGGGATATCTCCTTTTACATCCTCAACACTTGGAGAGACCCACTTAGGGAATAACGACCTTTTTGGGATAAGAGCTTTTTCTTTGTGGCAAATGAAAATATACCCCATAATACAGGAGGGTCCCATAAAGGCCAGCATGGTGGGAACCTGTTAATTAATTAAATTTATGCACATTAATGAAGTGTTTTGTAGGTGGTCTGATTCCACCATCTCCATTTGCATTTCCATGACAAAATTGTTGGGTTTTTTTGGGCTGCCATGATGTTTTTGATGAAATTCCCACTCCAGAGCTGTGTTTCCCCATGGAGGTGTCCATCAGCCTCTCCCTGAAGATGAGGGCTCAGGACATCTCTCCATCTCCTCACCTGCTGACTCGTTTGCAGTGTGGGGTCCCTGCCCTGGATGTCCCTCTGGTGTCCTTGGTGCTCCTCAAGAGCATGGCCCAGATGGACACCAGTCCTGAACGGGCTGATTCTGGAAGAGGAACCATCCCATCCCTTATGGTCAGAGTACCAGCCAGGAAATGGAGGGATCTGAGGGCCATGTCTTCCATCTAGAACCCTTTCCCTGGAAATCAGCTTGGATTGAGTTTATGTTGACCCGAGGCAACAAGAATTGGTGATCCAATTGAGAAATCGATGATTCAGACTAAAAGAGGGGAAATTCAAACTTGAAAGGGGGGAAATTCAGACTGAAATACAGGAAATTTGGGTGATATATCAGGAAAATTTTCTTCCCTGTGAGGGAAGAAAGGGTGCCCAGAGAAACTGTGGCTGTCCCTGGGTCCCTGGAAGTGTCCAAGGCCAGGCTGGATGGAGCTTGGAGCAGCCTGGGACAGTGGAAGACACTGCCCATGGCAGGAGTGGGACTGGGTCATATTGAAGGTCCCTAAACCAGTCTGTGATTGTGTGGTTTGTAAAGCATAAAAAATCCTATGTGGAAGGAACCTGCTCCAAAGAGACAGAACAAGTTTAGACACGGAGGCAGCAGAAGCATTCGGTGTTTTTTAACTCGTTTTTGCTGCGGGGAAGTCAGAAAAGCACAGTGACAAACTACATTGCTCCAGAACTGAATATTCACGTTTTCTCCACGTCTCCCAGAAGGCATGAACAGTTTTCCAAATGGGGCACAGGAGAAGGAAATGCTCAGTGGTCTGTGGATCTCATGTTTACCTAAGCACCGTGACATTTGTTCCCGTGTGTCTACACACACACATGAGATATTTTAGATCTCCAGTTTAAATGAAGGGTGGGATACTTCAGCACTGCCTTTCTCAGCATATGTGTTCTTAGACTTACTCACTCTTTGTGCCTGCCAGTGCCTAAATTGGGAATACTAAACAGCCACAGCTATGCAGCTTGTGGGGATGCAGGAATTCATTTGGAGGCAGCGAATTGTGATCCTTTTGCAAGGGACAGGGGTGCTGCAGCTGCAGGAGAGGAAATTTTTGTCTGTAATGTGCATCATGACCTTGTTTTTGCGAGCACCTCGGGGCAGAAGTGAAGCTTTTAAACAGAAAGCAGCCAGCAGGTTCAGTGCCACACTGGGGATCCACATTTGTTTAGGTATACACGGAGAGGAAACACCTGCTGGTATGTTGTTGACACTGAGTTTAGGTTTTTAGGCCTCAAAAGTCCTGGGAGAAGGCAGGGGGTGGCTGGCAGTGTTCCCAAGGTGTGGCACTGCTCCTCTGGGGATGAGGAGGTGGCTGAGGGGGCTCTGTGCCAGTCCAAACCTTGCTGTCACCCCGGGCAGTGCCACAACGAGCAACGAGGTGAAGGAGGCTGGGAGCGGGATGGGAGGAGCAGGGAAGGGCTGGGGGACCACGAGGAGCCAAGTGGGTGCTGGGGAGCAGAGAGAAGGGAAATTTGACACAAGCTCAGGTGTTTGTCCTTGGAAATCATTCCTTGAAGCCAGGGGCACTGGGATGCCCTGGGGTGTCCATCACTAGCGTTGTCCCCAAGGCACACATTTTATAAAATCCCAGAATCACTGAGGTTGGAAAAGCTCTCCAAGGCCGTTGAGCCCAATCTGTGGCTGATCCTCACTTGGTCACCAGCCCAGGGAACTGAATGCCATTCCAAGGCATTCCTTGGAATATGGGCAGTTCCTCACCCCAAGCTCCCATCCAGGAGTACATGGGTTGCAGAATTTGTGCAAATAGCTGATGGGATTTGTTTTGTTTTGGTCAAAGACATTAATTTCCACCTCCTGTCCCCATAGTTTTTTAAACCTATCAATCTTTCCTTCAGTTTTTTCTGTGCATTTTGATGTTTTGTTTTGTTGTTGTTTTTTTGGGGTTTTTTTTTGGTAATAGAAACATCAAGCCACGCAGTCCTCTGGGCAATATTTTGCCAGCCTGCAGTTGCTGAGTGAGGCAGACTGAGCTGTGCTGTGAGAACTCCCTGACATTACCCACCACAACAATGAAACATTCACAGCTCTCCAACTGGACATTGACTCTCCAACTGTAGGATTGCTTCCTTTGCTCCAGGGATGAGTCCCACTGGCAGTATAATTTCATTTTTCTGGTGTGTTTTGGCATGGAAGAGATTTATTCATTCATTTTTACAGGGTGGGTTGTAAAGCATGGGGTGATGCAGCCCATTGATCAGGCAGTGAATTATAACAGAGACAGTGCTCTGGGCATGACTCAGCTGCCTTTGGAAGAGAATTCCATGGTTTTTAGGGATGCCTGGAGGTCCCTGGAGCAGGTGAGATTGATGGGGGAAGGCAATGGCTGAGGGCTGTTGCCTTCTGCACCTCCAGCTCCCCCATGGCTCAAGGCGAGGTTGCCATCAAACCCTGCATCCTGTTTTGTCCCCAAATAATGGATCAAACTCCTTCCCACCCCACCCGGGGCCCATCCCCTCTCAGCCCTCAGTGCTGAGCCCCCAGGCAGGTGCCCTTCTGCCCTTCTTCTTGCCCAGCCATGCCCACCCACTTCCTTCCCTGCCTGGCACCCTGCCCTCTTCCCAGCCTCCCAGCCCTGCCATCCCTTCGCTTTTCACACGGCTTTTTTTGGAGTGGATTTCCCTCTGGAAGGCAAAGGGAAGTGAAGGGTGAAGCCTCAGAGGGGGCACAGCAGCACCAAACCCCAAACTCCAAGCCCCAAACCAGCCCCTAAACCCCACGTGCCTCCTCCCTCTTCCTGGGGCAGCTGTTGCTGAAGATTAAAGCGTGAGGCAAAAATAGCAAAAAAGGGGAAGAGCTCGTGGGTTTTGACATCTGGAGGCCAGAAGCAGCTCCTGCTTCGGAGTAGGCAAGAGGTGAAGGAGGAAGGGGAAAAGTGGGTTTACGGGCTCTATTTTTTTTTACAGGAATGAAAATTTTTATAGATTTGTACAGATTGCTGTTGCTTGAGAGAGCAGTGTCTGTCTTTAGTCCTAATTTCAGAGTCAGAGATGCTAAGAGCGCTTGTAAATAAAGGGATGGGTATTTTCTGACAGGCAAAACACTGATTTTTCTGTGATGCATCACCTGACAGCCTTATTTTTATTCCAAGGAGTGCAAGGAGCCACCTGGGAAATGTCTGTTCTGCTTGGCTGGATGAAGCAGGTGCTGTTTCCTTTGGGGCTGGAGATTTTCAACGATAAGGGTTCAAAAGCCATCCCAAATCCAAGGGGACATCCAAATCAGAGCCCTGCTTTTCAAAGGATTTCACTTCTACACTGTCTGTCTCCAGTCCTTTTAGAAATCTAACTCTGGACAGCAAAATGAGATTTACAGTGGGTGAACTGCATCCAGTGTGATGAGTGATTCTGGCCATGGGACAAAAAAAAAGGTGGTGGAGAAAAGGGTGAGAACGGATATTGACAGTTTTCACTGTCTTGCTTTTAGCAGGAAAAGCTCATGAAATAAACAGAAAACTTATTTTTTTTTGATGAGACAGCCTGTGCTATCTGATCCCATACAGGTTAAGTGTCCTTTGATTTTATTTTATTTTTTTAATTTTACTTTTTCTTAGCTGTTCACTCCGTTGAAGAGCTGGAACTGTTGAGAGGTGTTTGGTGGAGGGGTATGTGGCGTGTTGGACCCTCTGTGCTCCTTTCTGAACCCCACCACCACAGAACAAGAAAATCCCATTTTTTTTTGGTTTGGAAGGCACCTTAAAGCTCGTTTCATTCCAACCCTCCTGCCATGGGCAGGGAGACCCTCCACCAGTCCAGGTGTTGAAATGATCCCTTGCCTGGGTTGATTGCCTTCATGAGGGGTCAGTGACCATCTCTTACTCCTTGGTTTGGTGATAAAAGATAAAATTCACTCTTCCCTTCACATCTCCCAGTCAGGATCTCCAATTTGCAGTGGCCTGGGGTGGTTTCCCATGGTTTTCCCCACTTGGGAGTTTGATGCTCCCAGCCCCAGTGCCACTATCATGGCAATGCCACACTGGTGGCAATGCCAAACCCTCCCAGGCTGCATGTCTGAGTGCCTGCACTGTGCCACTTTCCCTGGCACAGGGATCAACCCTCTCCCCATGGTCTCCAAGTGAATTCCATTTGCTCATTTAGCAGGAAATCACAGAATCAGGCAAAGCTCACCAGAAAACTTGAGAAAAGGAAGGGAAAAAAAAAATAAAAAAGAGTGTGCAAGTGCAAGGTAGTTAGATTGGGCAGGAATGAGTGAAGGAGGAAATGCAAAGGGGGTTTATTACTTTTTTTGCTCTGGTTGGGGCTGCCTTCGTGTGAAACTGGAGCTACATCCAGCAAGGGCATTTACATGCCCAGATGTAGCCTTCAATCAGGATGATGTAAACACTGCTGCAGCATTTTTGGAGCGGGTTGTTCGGGAAATGTGATGGATTAAATCTGACAAACAAGATTCCTGGACGTTTATTTATCCGCCTTTTGGCCAGTGCCAGCTTCATGTTAGGCAAGGCTCTGGCTACCAGACCAATCCGAGGCCTCGGGGGCAGGCAAGGCAAGGGGGGAGGCAGCCACGGGGAGAGCGTTTTCCAAGCCCCATCTAATTTAAAGCATCTTTTGCTGAGTGGTGCAGTGAAAAGGATGTGGCTAACACAAATAAAAAAAATCATAAAAGGGATCAAAGTGTGTGTGCAAATTCATTCCTTGTGGCAGGAGCTCTGCCAGTTCGCTAGCTCGCCTGTTTTCCTAAGGGGGAAAAAAAAAAATTAAAAATCTCCCAGCCCCCCGTGACGGAGTGGGAAAATCGCATGTCAGGATCTCTTCTGGATTTCATAAGGGCCCAAGCAGTGATGGATGGCCGGGGTGACACCAGAGCCTGTCCGCTGTGCCGGGATCTGAGGCGCTTCCCGCCGGTGCCAGGGCTGCACATGGAGCACAAGCTATTTATAAGCAGTTCAAAGGCACCACGAGTGTGGGTGGGGGCTGGCTGGGAGCCCCAGGCCACCAGGAAGAGCTCAGGCACTTGCAGGGAGCTTGATGTTACCCCAGAGCCTGAGCACTTGCTGGCGGGGAGAAAGACAAGGAGAGCTTGCCTTAAAGATGGCAGAGCCCCAAGATAACGAAGGAAAAATCCACATCAGGTGGTACCAGCTGGAATATTTGGGCTGACCTCGCCCCACACGTGGAGGAGAAGGCAGTTACCTTCAAGGCAGCCACTGCAGTCCTTGAGTTGTTTGTCTGCTGCCTCATCCCAGGCCGGTTATCCCAGCTCCACCGCCTCACCCCGCTGTGGAAACCACATGACACAGCCGGGCCGTGGCCGTGTTTCCGGCGGGAGAGCCGGAATAACATCCACGGAGAACAAAAGCTGAGAGCCTCGGCAAACCCAACGCCGGAAAAGGAGTCCACCCGAGAAGCGAAGGGAACACGCCTTCAAAAATCCTGCAGCAATGCTGATGAAAAATAAACATCCATTTCTGCGTCTACAGAGAAAGGAAAAAAGAAAATTCAGTCAAAGCGTGAGGCCTTGTTCTTATATTCCAGGAATTCGGTCCATTGAAGATTGTCAAATACTGCATGCCAACACTTGGGAGAATGACAACAGTGCCTTTAAGTGCAATGAATCAAAGCATAAGAGGAAATTTGTACAGAACCCAAAGAGCTATTCTTAGAAACCATCCAGAATCAGAAAATAAACAATTCATCAGGAGGAGAAATGTTGGAAGTCACAGGGGAGAATAACTCTGGTCTGAGTGGAAACAAAACCTCAAATGAGCCACATCGCCATTCCCACACTCGGTTAATTTCAGCACTGTCCAAGGGCAGGACCAAGGGGTTGGGAGGCTGCGAAGCTGGATGGAGTAGCTGGTGTCTGAAGAGGGAAAAAAAGGCAGAAAATCACAGTTTCTCCCTTATGGCTACTCCCAGAGAGGTTGCTTTGCCAGCTCTGGGGTGGGAGTGTAGAGGAGGGATGAAGGGTTGCTCTGGGAAAGGCAGGCACCAGGAAAAGTGCAGGGAAGGCATGGGCACAACCCATGAGGATGAGGATCTGGAGGTGAGTAAGAGTTTTCCACATTGTCTGAGGTCAGGGACGCTTCTGACCACACTCAGCTTTGGCTGAGGCATGAAGGGTTTGAAGCAAACTAATGCAGGCTGCAGGTGAAATTCCCAGACACAGGGAAGCTCTCTGCCAGCCTGAATACAGCTCCAGTGTGTTCCTGAACACGGGATATCCGCAAACACAGAGCTGACATTTTCTCCCCTGAAATTCTTATTTTGTGAGATAAGATTCGAATGCCAGAGCTACTGAGTGAAAACACACTACCTGTACCAAGCCAAAACAGTGCTTTTAATGAAGTGCAGCTGCCTGTGCACTTCCCCAGCCTGGGAAAACACAGAGCAGACTGTCCTGAGCCTTGGAGCACTCTGGATCCCAGTTTCCAGCCCTGCTGCTGAGAGGGGCAGGCGGCTCCTGAGCACAGCGGGGTCCACATGGCACACACACCTTCCTTGGCTTGCACTTTTCTTTGGGAATTGGGGCATCCTGGGATGATCCCACCACCCAAGCGAGGCCTGAAGGGCCTTGCAGTGATCTTTTCCATTAAGTTCTGGTGTGAGAGAAAAGGGTATTCCTGGGCTGAAAGATGGAAACACTCATTAGCATCATCGTGCATTACCTGGAGCTTCTTCAAAGCCTGAGTGTTCAGGGAACAGATTTTCCTGCGGAGATTTGCTATGAAAAATCTTCATTTCACACAGGATATCCCCAGAGAAAAGAAAGCAGGAGTCAGATAAATTTGTATTCTTTGAGAATAGAACCAAGCAAAACTTCTCAGATGACTCCATAAAATTAAAAAAAAAAAAAAAAAGTGGGGGAAAAAATAAAGAATGGAAAAAGAATTCACACAAAATAAGCACTAAGGGGCCTCTGGTACTTGCAGGTATATTCCCAGAAATTCATTTTTGGATCACACAAACACCAACAAAGTCATTATAAGTCAGTTCTTTCCTTTTATTAGCAAGAGCCAGGGCTTGGTGATTCAAACCACATTCAGTCCTCAGAAGGGAGGTTTTGATCAAAGCATTTTTAAAAATCAGATGAAAGAAGCATTATAAAAAATGTTCATTCAATACGAGCCAGGAAGGGGAAATGGCTGCCCAGGAGAAGAGCTGGGAATATACCAGGAAAAAAGAATTACCCCAAAACCTGAAGCTGATACTATAAATAACCATACAAAGTGTTACAAGTCAAAGAATGATTTACAGAGCTTGTGGTCCTTAATTCCTAGAATGAAATAAAACCTTTAAAATACGGCTGATTCAGACATCTCATATTATCCTTCAAAGCGAGGATCTCCTTCTCCTTCTCCTTCTCCTTCTCCTTCTCCTTCTCCTTCTCCTTCTCCTTCTCCTTCTCCTTCTCCTTCTCCTTCTCCTTCTNGGATCTCCTTCTCCTTCTCCTTCTCCTTCTCCTTCTCCTTCTCCTTCTCCTTCTCCTTCTCCTTCTCCTTCTCCTTCTCCTTCTCCTTCTCCTTCTCCTTCTCCTTCTCCTTCTCCTTCTCCTCCAGAGGAAAAGGAGCAGGAGGAGAAGGAGGAGGGGGACAAAGAGAAGGAATTGTAGAAATTAAGGCTGGAGAAGATCTCCAAGATCATCTTAGCTCTGCCAAGACCACCCATGTCCCCAAGTGCCATTTCCACACATTTTTTGGACACTTTCAGGGTGGTGACTTCACCACTGCCCTGGGCAGCCTGTTCCAATGCCTGACCAACCTTTCAACCTTTCCTAGTATCCAACATGGCTATGAAATCCTAACTTTGATTTAAATCTGTAAATCACATTCTGGATGTTAGTTATTTAAATGTCAATTTATTACAGCCTAATTAGAATTTTTAAAAATCTACCCAGGATACCTAAGGATGAGGGAATTTGGTTTATAAATCAGTTCTTTCCCTGTATTGGAAATATAAAAGTGAGCGGTTTTGACTTGTCCAGGGGAAGTTTAATTTAAAATAAAAGGGTTTTCTGTTGGTTTCTTGGTTGTTTTTTTTCCCTATTCATTTTAGGTGATTTCAATAAACAGTACAATAATACCCAAAAAATAAAGCTACAGCTTGAGCAGTCATGACCTGGTTTAGGGATGAAGACTACTCTGAAAACAACCAGGATTTTTTACTGAAATGAAAAAAGTGTGGTATTTCATTATTATCATTAATAGTTCATTGAGAAGCTTTTTTTTTTTTCCAGAGTCCTCAAACCCTGTTTTAATGTATTTCCAATGAGATTTTTTTTTTTCAGTAAGGTGCAGATTTCAGTGAGTTTAAGACAAATTCATCTCCTCCTCAATTCTCCAAGCCTCATCTAGGCCAGGAACTTTTCCAGAAAAGTTGCTCCCTTTTTTTGAAGAAACAGGTGTGCTCATCAGATGTTATCATGAGCTCTCCCATGCCTTGTCCCCTGCACTGCACCTCGGCAGATTCCTCCAAATTAATGATCTCTGATCTATTAATGATCCCAAAGTCATAAATTCAAGTGATATCGAATTGATATTAAATTTTTTTCCAATCAAACCAACAAAATGATAGCAATTCCAGGGAAAGGCAACTATTTTGGACAAGCTCAGGAGAGAAGCATTGCCTTGCCATTTCTGAGCAAGTGGAAATTGTGCTCCAAACCTGAAATAAAGCAAAATAAGTATTAAAACAGCAAAGGTGGTTTTGTGTGGAAAACCCACAATGTTTTATTTCCGAGCATGGATCAGGAGAAATCCACACCCTCAGACTTTTAAGAAACATTTTTCAGCTCAGTTTCTCAGGAAAAATTTTCCAAAAAAAA
>VZTB01016921.1:432310-451802 GCA_013397245.1 Thryothorus ludovicianus | reverse complement strand
AAAAAAAAAAAATCAAACCAACCTTTCATTGGACATAAAATCTTTGGCAAAGTTTCTGTAGCCTGGATCTGATGCAGAGGGAGACCATGGTGGAGATCCAGATTTTAATCCCTTCCCCTTCCCCTTCCCCTTCCTCTTCCTCTTCACTTTCTCCTTTACAACTCCCTAAAAAATGCATTTTGGGAGGGCAGAGTCACATGCTGAATTAAGGGCTTGGCAAGACAGTGCATTTTAAGGAGAAAAATATCTGTTTAAATTTTCTTAGGTGTCAAAACGTCGCACTCCGACATGTTAAAAATGAAAAGGTTTCACTTGGAAAACTTTCAAACGTTTTGTTTTGCCATTAATATCCATTCATAGCCATTATTTTTCTTTTTAAAAGCAGCCTGGCTTGGGAAGGCATCCAAAGCAGGCCAGAATTAATTAAACCAGAAGTTTTGTTTCACCTGAATTCATTGTGTTTGTTTTGATTTGGAGGGGAAAATGCTACGATTAAAGACTTCCAGAGGAGCCAACCCTCTTCCCACCATCACCAGCACCTCAGGCCTGCTGCTGGGCTTGGAGGAATCCTTTCATCCCACTGTGGGGATGGCAGGCAGCTATCCTGCATGGATAAAAGCCTGGAAAAGACCCTAAACATAATTTACAAGTGTGTTACATCCAGGCAAGAGCTCCGAGCTCCCCCTCAGACCTCGCAGTGACATCTGTGGTGGTGAGATCCATTCCTCCCTCTCTGTTAACACCAGGTTGGAGCTCCCAATACCAGCTCTGAACATTTTGAATTTGTAGGCAGCTTTCAAGCAGCTGCCATGTTTTAAAGAGAACCAGACCCCAAAACCTCTGCTGCTCCATTTTTTTTTTATTTATTTATTTTTTTTTATTCCCCTACATAATGTGGAATTTCCCCCCCTTCCCATAAAAATTCAACTGGTGTGTGTGCTCACATGGGCAGCGTCCAGCTCTCAGCCAGGGACTTGCTGGATACTTCACAAACCAACCAAGCTTGAAAGCCAGCTGAAAATTTGGGATATTCAGTGCATGCCCTTACCAAGGATGGTCAGGAAGACTTAAAAGCAGGGCCGTGTTTTGAAGTGCTCCCTGCAGCTCTTTTTCCCCTTCTAAACCCTTGCAAGGTTGCATCCTCGATTCAAAGAGTATCTGGGGTTAATAAGAAAGGGAATATATGCGCATTAATGTATATATTTATGTGTGTATGAACCTGCATATGCACGAGGACATCCATCACTTCTTTGAAAATGTTTACAATCTGTTTTCTCTATGTGCTGACTTCATAAAAAAACTTGTGAAAGTGATCATTTTCCTTTGGGCGGGTAAAAATCTGTGAGTTTCAAGATCTTGACACACTTCAGCTTCTCGGATAAGCTTGAGCACTTTAAACTCACGGAGAGAGCTGCTGATGCTTCAAAAAAAGTGAAATGTCAGCAAAAAGAGAGAAAAACAATGAGAGAACTTTATTTTTCCATTGTTTTACCAGCTCTGGCTGGCATTTGTCCACTTTGCTCACTTCAGGCTTCACAGGTTAAGACTTTATACCATGTTACACCTGAAACTTCAGCTAATCCTGAAAGTTAACAGCTTTCCTGGATCCTGGCATCTCCCTGGGAGGAGCTGAGGGCCCTGGCTGCCATCCAGCAGAGCACTCAAACACCAGCTTACGTTTCAGCAGTGCTCAAGAACCAATTTCAGATTAAGCGTGTGCTTAAGTGCTTTGCCAAAGGGGAGCGGGGATTACTCACATTCCAGGAGTTCAGCGTGTGCTTAAGGTGCTTTTCTGCATTCAGGTTGGAACAATGGGGAAATAATGATGCTGTCTTTGGGTAGCTTTCTCAGAAGTGGGGGGAAGAAAATAAAGTAAAAAAAATTGGGGGCGAAAAAGGAAAGTCATCTGCTTGTTCTGTTGGTGGCAGAGGCGTCCACCTAAAAGTTTTGTTCATCTCTGTCCTGATCCCAGAAAGGCAAGGAAGGATGGTGCAGGAGGGAGGAAGGATTTGTCAGCTCCTTAATTGTCATACCTGACTCCCCTCTTATAGGAGCATCTCTGCTCTGGAGCCAGGCTGGGAGGCTGAGGGTGTCACTTGGAGAGGAGAAGGCTTTGGGCAAACCTCAGAGTTCCTTCCAGTGCTTAAAGGGGCTCCAGGAGAACTGGAGAGGGACTGGGGACAAGGGATGGAAGAACAGGACACAGGGAATGGCTTCCCACTGCCAGAGGGCAGGGACAGCTGGGATATTGGGAAGGAATTGTTCCCTGGGAGGGTGGGCAGGCCCTGGCACTGCCCAGAGCAGCTGTGGCTGCCCCTGGATCCCTGGCAGTGTCCAAGGCCAGGTTGGACACTGGGGCTTGGAGCAGCCTGGAACAGCAGAAGGTGTTCCTGCCTATGGCAGGGGTGGCACTGGATGAACTTTAGAGTCTCCTCCAACCCAACCCATTCTGGGACACTTTGACTCCATGTCCCCATGGCTGGAGCCTTTTCCACACCTCCAAACTCAGTATCATCCATGGGCTCCCTCTGGGGAGAACCAACCCCTCATCCCAAGCTGTTCTCCTGCACACCATTAGGCTTTCCAGAGGAAATCAAACCAGATGCCTTTGCCTGTTACCAGAGAAGCCTGGCCCGTGTGGTTGTGACATAAAAAATGCAGTGATCTCAGGAAATAAAACATTCTCTCTTTGGAGGAAAAAGGTCAATTGATGTCAAATCCAGCCCAAGCTCCCCAGTGGCCAGAGAATGGTGGAGTCAAGGCTCAGATGTAGAGTCCTAGACCTGCTAACCCACCTGGATTTTTGGGATGGCTGTGGTGTGTGTTACCCTCCTCTGCCTCACTCCTACCATCCCTGTGCAGTCACAGCTCTCAACCACATTTCCCCAAAATGTTTGTCAGTGCCACTTACCAATGAAATTTTAAGTTGTCTTTCTTCCCTTGGTATAGCAACTCTTCCTTTGTAGATGGAAGGAGGTGCTGATATATGGAGAAAACTCTTGACCCCAAAGAGTTAAAATGTCCAGAGGCTACCCTTCAATCCCATGTCTTTGTTGTGCCATCATTTGGGAATTTGGCTCATATCTGCTCCTTCACTCAGGCACTCACGGGAGCTTTGGAGCAGGTAAAACTAAGCCAAATTCCCCCAATCCTCTGTAAGTGTTACTAAAAAAATAGCCCTAAATTAGGTCCCACATTCCTGTGATCCTCCTAGTGCTGAGCAGGGAGGAATAGCTTTTGATAACAGCCCTGGATTCGGTGGTGTGGCGAGATTTATTTCCTGATCTTTTGCCCATCAAACCTTTTTCTGATCTTAATTGTCAATCACATTGTATGATTTCTCCAGAGGAATGAAAATAGCAGCTATTTGTCTTGAAAATCCCCCCTTTGATGTCAGAATTCCAGGAAATAAAACACCTTTATAGTTATGGGATCCAGACTTGTCCGGCCGGGATGCATTTCCATCAGGACTTGTGTGTGTTTGTTGACTCAGGTTTTAAGGTGCCTTTTACGGGGATTTTCTCAGCACCTTTGTTTTTTCTCTAGGACTAAACCAGCCCTTCTACTTCAGGGACCTCTTGTCTGAAAGGTGTCAGCTGTCCGTGACCTGGACTGAGCTTCCAGGGCATTGGGATCCAGCCTGAACAGATCCAGCCCTTGCAGTAAAGCCAGAATTATGGCTTGGCCACCCAGAGCTGCTCACACGCTGGCTGTAGGAGGGAGTTGTCCCAGACCCACCATCCCAGGCCACCCTTGGATCAAGGCTTGGCCATAAAAAGCCCCTTCTCTAACCCCCTGCATGGCAGCATCAACGAATCTCTTCCAGTTGAGCACTGGACAAGTAAGAACTTCCCTACTTCCAGCTCCATTCTTTGGATTGACTCTTCATGCCACCAGCTCAGCCAACCATTCTTGCACAGCATGTCCACCTCCATCTGGAGATGTTAATTCTAAGAAAGGCCAGGTATCCAAATTTTTTTTTTTTTTTTTAATGAAGATCAGGAAAATGAGGGAAAGGCTAATGAAGAAAAATTTGGTCACTCCAGTCTCATTATTTTCCTATTGTTTTTAAGGAGTTTTGCAGATTTTGGCTGTAGACTTGGGGTTTAAATGTGTGCCGTGACTTGGGGGAAGGATCCTTGTTGGTGCTTCTCCTAAAAACTGCTCCCCAAGCATATTGGCTGAGTGGGAGTGTGGATGTGCAGCAGTCAGGGCAGGCCTGTGTGCATTTATTTATTTATTTATTTGTTTGTATTGTATTTATAATTCGTAATACCCACTACTACATGCTGACTTTTTACTTTTTCTGCAGCCAAGTCTGCGAGCTCCCATGATCCTCTCCAAGTTGTCACTCACAATTTCTAAACTTCTATATTCTCTAATTTCCGGTCTTTCCACCCATCTTTTCCTTAGACATCTCTCCTTCCACCTAAAGCTTCGGGATTTTTCTTTGGCTCTCCCCCACAGCTCACTCTGGTGCTGTGTTGTGGCTGATGTGGCTGTGAATCCAATTTTCCCTGTTTTTCCCTCAAGCTCCAGCATTTCTCACAGTTCCAGAATCCACCATTAAAAAAACCCATTATAATTTGCAGGGCAAATTCCCCTCCTTGGCTTTGCAGTGTGGATCACCTCTCCTCCCTTCCCTCCCCTAATCCTCCTGTGCCTTCTCAAATTTGCAGAGTTTCTCCTTGTTTTGGATTTTTTTTCCTTTCCCATCCCACCAGCAATTAATCAATCAACCTGGCAACTTGGGACCAATCTAAAACGAATTATAATCAAAAAAAGAAGTAGCTGAAGGATCCCCTCATGATGGAAACCCATCTCCATGCTCAAAGCAGTCTAGCAAAAACCACAGGATGGTTTGGGTTGGAAGGGACCCTAAAAACCATCTCATCCCAACTCCCCTGCCATGGGACACCTTCCAGGAAAGTGAGGGGTAAGAGAATCAGTTCCTTTTGCCCAAATTTTAGGTTTGAAGGGGCTGGCTGCTCACCAGCTCTACCAGAGGCACAAAAACAGGAGTTCAGGCACCCAGTGGGGTTGCAAAGCCTCCAACCTAGAACCAGGAGAAGCTTCCAAATCCCAACCCAAAATCCCACACCAGATACCTCTGCTGGAGCCATGCTGCTTCCAGGATGTGCTGGTTCCTCTCCACCAGCCCCTGGCAGGAGCTACCAAGGACCAAGGCACCTGAAAGTGTTCCAGGCCATGCTGGATGAGGCTTGGAGCCACCTGGGGTAGTGGAAGGTGTCCCTGCTCATGGCAGGGGGTGGAACGAGCTGTAAGGTCCCTTCCAACATAAACAATTCCATGATTCCCTGATCTTGTCTTGCCCAAGGCTGGCTCCGTGGCAGAACACAGGATCCCATGGCAGTGAAGGAGCTCAGGACAACAGGGACTTCTTTCCCTGAAACATCAGCACTTTATTTTCACGCAGGGCTCTGCTGATTTACACCTCCTGCCAAAAAGATCTTGCTCTCTCCCTTCAGGGAAGCTGGATTTGGATGCCTGTGAAGGTGATTAATTATTAGTTGAAAAGGCAAACCCTCAACTTGTGTTTTCTTGTGGTGTCTCAACCTAGGAAAACACTTTTGAGCGTGGAAGGGGCATTTGGGTGTCTCCCCCCTTGAGTCTACACTGGAAAATCCTTTAGCACCTCACTTTGATACAATTCATGCAAATTTAAAGAGACCTTTTCCAGACGGGCCCTTAGCTATTTGAGGACCTACCAGATCAAGTAAATCCTGGACAAAATCCCTTCCTGGAGAGGGATGGTGGTTCAGCACTCAGCTCTCTCATGGGTGTTCAGATGCAGAGAGTTCAGATTTTTGCACTCCCATTTTTCACAAAATTGTGAAAGTTTTATCCTCAAGCTGGTCAGCCGTATTTTTTTCACTCTCAGGAAACAGTTTTTACTCTGAAGGGAATTTTCCAGTCAACTCCAATAGCTTGGAACCAGAGGGGTGAAATAGCTCAAAAAATTTGGAAGGTTTGGGTGCAATATTGAACTTCGAGTGTGCTGTGCCCCAGAGTTTCTGTTCAGCCCAGTGCAGAGGGATGAGCCAAGCACGAGGATGGAGCAGGATGCTCTTGGAAATGAGGGCACTGCAGGTTCAGAGCTCGAGGCCAGGCATGAAGCTGAAATACAGAACACAACAACCACTTTAACCTAAAAAAGTGAAGAGATTAAATACTGTGCTTGCAGCTGCACAAGGAGCGATGCCAGCATTTGAAATCTGGGAATAATTGATCCAGGTTTCCAGAATCATTTTAAATGAATGAGTGGGGTGGAGAGGAGGAGGAGGGAGACTGAGAGATTGCTGTTAAAAATGCTAATCATCAGGCTTTGAATATCTGTTGCACTGGAGGATGCTCCTGGCCTGCCCTGCTGTGCCACCAATGCTTCCAGACATGAACTGGACACCTGTGGCCAGCCAGGATGATGCCAGAGAAACCAAGGATGCATCTGATAAAGCTTTAAAAAAATGTAACACTTCTCAACAGTCAACCTTCCAGTGGCTCCGGTGGGAAAAGCACCCAAATGAGGTTAAAGTGCAAAAACACGGGAAAACAGAAGACTGGAGTTTCCAGCTGAGAACAGGTCCCAAAAAGCAGTGTCCTCCTCAGCAGGACATCCTCTCCAGCACCTCTCAGCCCCTTGGAGGCTGGCAAACAGCTGATGGAGAGGGGGCCTCACACCAGGTTAGAAGGAAAACAGGTCCTGGATTGAGAAATAATGAAGAAATACTTTTCTTTTTTCTCCTCCAGAAAGCACTGCCTGCTTGTTCTTAACAGATTGGCTGAAAATGAAACTGTTTTCTATGAAAGATTTTTAAAAAGGGGTTCTGGACACCTGGCATTTACTGCTACCAAATTGCTGAGATGTTCCATTTTTAAAATAAAAAGTAATTATTCCTGGTGTCTTTAGAATGTGAGATAGTTTTATTTTTGCTGGAGATGATGTTTAAGAAACCTAGATGAAGCAACAGAATTGACATGAAAGAGGTTTTTTTCCCTCTGCAGATTTCAGCTGGTGGTTTGAGTCAAATTTTAATTCGACATTGACACCACATCAGAATGCAATTTTGTTTTTACTGTTGTTTACTTCTTTGTTCCCAAAAGTAGCATGAGAGGCTGAAAGGCTGTTTGCTGAGGCCCAGCAATCATTTCTATCACAGCCTCCCATAAATCCACGGATCTGACGTTAGTCTTTAAACTTTTTCACAGATTTGCATTTATGAACCCTCAGCAAAGAGCCCCTGGGCTTGGGCAGGAACAATCAGCCTGGAAGTTGAGCGCCCTGTTGAGTTGCATCTTGTGGTACCTTTTCCATCACTTTGGTTGGGCTTTTGGAGAACATCTAAATTTAATTTGGCTTGGGAACCCCTCACACACACGAGTTCTGTGAGAGACATCTGGTTTGCTACGCGTCGAGTTCCTCAGGAGTTTTGCAAGGAATCTCTGGCAAATGAATCCCAGAGCCTTCCTCTTCTTGTTCTGGAATCTGAGAGTAGATTTTCAGAAAACTGAACCTCATCTTGCACAGAGAAATCTGACTCAAACTCATCCACCTGACTTTGCCTCCAAGCTGGTCAAAAATCCGTTTTGTTCCATTGGGATGTCCTTGAACTGGTGTTTCTCCCCAGAAGCAATCCCTCTGCTAGGCAGAGTCCTGAGGGGAAATTTGATTCAACATCATCATGGATTTTGTCAGCACATCTGGTGAGGAACACATGATTTTATTGAGTTTTCCACTTGGGAGTTCACGTTTGGCCACCAAGAGAGCTCTCTGATTCTGGCAATTCCTTGATGAAGCTTGTGAGCTAGAGAGACCTTCAAGCCTTGGCTTGAAGCTCTGGGAGGTGGTGGGAGACACATCCCCAGAGTGGGACAGGAGCTCCCTGGGAAGTGGGAGGGCTGAAAGGAGATGTGGTGGATATGTGGTGCTTCTCCTTGGCTGCAGTAAATGTTGCTGCCCTGGGTGGATAAGCTTCTGCCGTGGGATTTGGGGAAAGGGGAGCACTTTGGCACAGCTGTAGGGTGTAATGGAGATGGTGCAGTGAGGGATGGACTGGCATTTAACACAAACCTATGTCCCTGAGAAGACAAAGAGTAACACTTCCCAAAATTAAGTGGGTTTCCACTCCCAAAGGAAGGCATTATTCCCTAGCCAAGAGCTGCCTCCGTGCCTCTGCTGAGTGTTGACAACCAGAGCTCAGGAACTGATGAGGAGACCCAAATGAAACAACAAACTCCCTTAGTAGGGCCCAGGTGAGTTCCCTGTCAGCTGGACCCCAGCACATCCCAAATTTATCTCAGGCAATCATTGCAGTGAGCAGTGGATGGAAAGGAGCCGGGCCAAGGCCCCGCGAGGAGCAGCGCGCTCGGGACGGCGACACTGAATTAAAGAAATAAGAACATTGATCTAATATCAATGTCCATCTATTGATGGACAAAAACTCTCTAACAGTTTGGAGTTACAAAGTGTGTGTTTATTGCAGCTGGGCAGTGCGTGGGAGATCTCCCTAATGCACACTGCAAAGTTTCACAGGTGATTACAAAGCTTTTATGGACAAAAATGTTGAATATACAAAATACAAATGCATATTCCTACCCTTGTCATTTCCCCTTCTCTGCTTCCTATGCTAATTGGCAAGGAGGCTGTTAAGCATGCGTGGTTTGTTTCCTGAAATGAGTCGGGGGTCTTTTTTATGTGGAATCAATTAAAATGATGAAGTAAACAAAGTCTTCCTCGCTCTGACCTTTTTACTTTTTTCAGGTATTCGTGACAAACGAATTTTTGGTAGAGCCTGCAACTTCTTGTGTTCAATTTGTTTCCTACTATGGGGAAGCTGGCTATTGTCCATAAAATTGATAAGCAATGAGTTATTGGATATCAGCTATCTTATTTGGATCCAGCTTCTGTTGGGTAAAGCTTATTTGTGTTTTTAACTAACACAGCATCTATTCAAACTGTAACCTTAACTTTTCTGAAATCCTTAATTCCTCAAAATTAACATCTCAACACGTGCCCTGCTTTGCACCTCCCTGTGTCCAGGCAAGTAGGGACTGAAAGCCAGGTTGGGACTGAAAATATGCTGATATATCCCACTTATGAGTAAGGAAAATAAGGCATTAAAAAATCTAATTGAAGGTGTCCCTGCTTGTGTCTTCATGAAGTTTAAAGGTCTCTTCCAACCTGAAGCATTCTGTGATGGGAAAAGAGTTGGTGCATCTCCTTCCATGTTACCTCTTAGGCTTGGAAAATCAGTGTAGAGCCTTAAAAGCGATGTTTTAAAAGCAGCTGCTTTTAAAGGGGAGGAATGGCTTCAGCACATGCTGGGCTGTGCTGCCCTGGCAGGGGTGTCAGCACAGCTCATTCCTGACATCCATGAGCTCATCCAGCTCTGGGAGACGTGAGCCAAGCCAGGCTGAGGAGGTGGAGTGGAAAAGCAGGAGAGGGGAGTGGGATATGAGGTCATCTGCACTGACAGTGGGTCAGGTACTCCCATCAGAGCAGAGAGCAGAGCCCTTGTCTTTATGGAATGACCTTCCAGCAGGGAACCGGGCTTGTTCTCCCAGTTATGGCATTGGAACAGCAGCATCTGACCTGGAGCTTTCCAGTGGCCAAATCCTTCCCTGCTGCAACCCCAGGCTCACACCAGGTGTGAATTTGCTTGTGAGAAACAAAGGCAATGACAAAAAATTGGCTAAAAAATGTGGTGTCCTTCTTGGAAAAAAACCCAAATCCCAAACTTTTCCAAAGAGCAGCCATGGTAACTGAGCAGTAGAGACCATCACACCTTTAACTGCTTCCCCATACACCAGCGCTGTGCATAATAAACAAAGGGTTTGTTTAGTTTTTTTCCAGGAGATTTTTTCCACAATTAGGAAAACCTCAAGCTGATGTTTCCTTTCCCATTTCTGATTTATTTCCTCCGCAGCCAAGACACAAGATCAGAGCAGAGACACTCACTAGGCAGGTGAAGGTGGGAGAACATCCACACAATTTAACATTTGCCCACTTAAAGCTCAATAAAACTCAAAGGGAAGGAAAAATATTCCCTTTTTTAAAGGCATGCGGTGAGTTTCAGCAGCTGCCCCTTACTGAGCTTTCCATAACTTGTTTCCAATTACTGTGAGGTGTCCAGAAGCTACGGAAAAGCAGCAATGACCTCCCGTGAGAGATGTCATTCTCCATGGAGCAGTGTTTTGCTGGATACAGAGGAATTGCACAGAAGGAATAAATAAAACGCTGGACCAAACTATCATCCAGTGCCACCCATCCCTTCTCCAGTTCACCTGGAAGCACAGCGCAGGTGGATGAAGCACCAGTGGAGCATTCAGCCGCCGGGAAAGGTCTGGATTTGCCCAGGGCAATAAGGATTGCTCCTAGGGCTGCCTGCCTGACCCCTCAGCACCAGCTACTGTGCTGAGATGCTGCCTGAATGCTGACATTTTAACAGCACGGTCCCTTCCCAGCACATGATCTGGCGTGAGGGAATAAGAGGATGTATTAATGTCATTTCAGATAACAATATTCCTCTCAGAGCGGGCTTCTGGCACCACGTGTCCCCCTGTGAGAGAACTCTATCCCTATCGCTCCAGCACTAGCTCCGAGCTTGAAAGGAATCCATTAGGGCCATTAAAATGACTTGTGAAATGTGGGATAGTTAGCAAGTAATTAGGACCACATTTCATTCCCCTGCCCGCCCGGAGCTCTGGCCGTGGTCTCAGCTCACCTTCAGCTTTGCCTTTTGCATACCAACACCATTTTTTGGGAGGGATTGTGCTTCCCCTCCATCCCCCTTCTCTCCTTGCTCAGCTGGTGTTTGTCACCTGCAGCATCTATTTTGTGTGGAAAATAAAACTCAGAGGAGCTGGGTTTGAGGGAAGATTTCCCCATTTTCCATCTCCTGTGCAGTGGTGGTGCCTCTCTGCCCCTACCACCTACGGGATAACAACGGCCAGAAGGATTATCCAGGACTCACTTCTTGCAAAGTCCTGCTGATGGTTGTCCGTGAGCTGGGAATTACCACGGAATTTGGAAAACACTGCTGGTTTTGCAGTGCTGCTGGAGCGAGTCCCCCTGCACTTGCAAGCCCTCTGCTCCAGGCTGTGCTAGAAAACACAGCTTGTTGGACACCAGTGGGACTGAGATCCCACTGCCATCGTGCTTGATGGGGGAGAGTATCCCTCCTCATCTCTTCGGTCCCCCTGAGGGAGGGTCCTGGGCTGGAGCTCCCACCCAGAGTTGCTCTCACTCCTCACATGTTAAAGGGGGCTTTCCCTCCCTTTTTATACTCATGGATCTGCTCTTCCAGGCCCAGACGACCACAGGCAGCAGAAGCCAGCATTTCTGCACTGGAGATGAACCCATGGATGTTAGTGATGGCTCTGGAAGGTGAACATGGTGGACATGGACACACAATGGCCTCATGGACACTGGTGCAAGTCTTTGATCCTGGACATTCCTCAGGGATCATCCTTTGGGCTGAAAAAGGCCCTAGTGCTCAGTTCTGTGCTTCCTGAGGAAGGGAACAGCTTTGAGCCTTGTCCCTGCCTTCCCACTCTAGAGCCAACCTCATCCAGACCCTGCCATGGATATCATTCCTCCATCTCATCCTTCCTCTGGCTCTTGGGTTCATAAGAAATCCCTTGAGAAATCTTGAGGATCCTTGAGATGGATCCACAAGAATTCCCTCAAGAAATCTTGAGAATCCTTGAGACTGGATCCACAAGAAATCCCTCAAGGAAACTTGAGGATTCCTTAAGATGAGTCTGCAAGAAATGGCTCAAGGAATCTTGTGCATCCTTGAGATTGGGTCCCTGAGGTTTTGTGATTCCATCTTTTCCTCAGCAAAACAGAAACTCACATTGAGGACTTTCATCTTTCCTATCCTTACCTCTGGAACACCTCTGAGCCCTCACACAGGGCAATTTCAGGGCAGAGGACTCTGAGGGATGTGCTCCTCACCACCCTTCCCTTTCTCCCTCCTGCCCCTGAAGCATCCTTACAGCATTCCTTATGGCAACCAGCTGAGAGCACCAAGCCTCAGGAGCACCTGGCTGAGGCCACTGAGCAATCAGCTGGGAATGAGTCATGCTAGCAGCCCAATCCCAGGAATCTCAGCCAGATCCCTCTGCACAGGACAGAAATAGATTGTAATGGACAGATGACAGGCTCTGGCCAAGTCCTGGTGCTTCAGAGGGGGGATGCAGGGATAAGGGCTATTATTATCCCAGCTATTTTTATTTGGGAAGCACTCCTATTGCCAGCAAGAGCCTTCTTGTCCTTAGCACACAGGATTTCTGGGATCCAAGGGCGTGACTGGAGATGAGCTATGAGCTGTGGGATGGATGTGCTAACAACCTTTGGCAGGAAGGAGAGGACTGGACAAGCACTTCATCTCGGCCAGAGATATTCCAAAGCCAAGGAATTGCCACACCAAGGAGTGGCTGTGAAGTGAGAGTCAGACAAAGCAGCAGAAACTGGGGTGAAACATCTCACAGAGGGTAAATATTGGGAACATTTGGAGCGTTGGTCCAGGTAGGTGCACCCGGAGCCTCCCTGGGAGGCAGGGAAAGCTGCCCAGGCTGCAGGAATGTGAGAAGCTGGGGAGGCATGGGACAGGGGACAGTTCATGCTGTGACCTTCTGCTCTGTGGTCACCAGGCACGGGGAGCTGGGTGCTGCCCTCTAAATCCCTGCTCGGGAAGTTGTGTTCTTCTGCAGAAAACTCAGCTTCCCGCTGCTGAAAACATGGAAAATATGACCCCGGCACAACCTAAAAATGAACTACATGGAAGATATTTTTAGGAATCTCATCATCTGGGTTTTCACCCAAGTCTTGGGTTTGGAGAGACTCTCCATGGGGAGGAGGACAGATAAGGGGCTTTCACAGCTCCTGGGATGAGCCCTGGTATCCTCTGGCTCCATGTGGTGGTGACATGTCTAGACACTCTGGGAAGCATTCAATCAGGACAAGGAGGAATGGGTCCTGCTGTTAGGAACAATGCAAGAGGAACAAAACAGCTCCGTTTTATTCCCTGCAGCTGCCTTTTAAAAGTACTATTAGGTCACTGAAAGTTTTAGTTACAGCGAAAAATAACTCAAAAAAAAAAAACCCCACACCAAAAAAAAACCCCAGAAAAAAAAAATTGGAAATGAAGCTGTATATATTTTTGGGAAATTGCTTTTCTTATTTTAATAGGTTTCCCTTTCAACTCTCTTCCAGCTGATTTTTTTTTCGTTCTTTGAGCTCTATGATTATTAATGGCTGTAGCACTAATGTGCTTGGAAAAAGCTCATTGGAGACCACGTTTTTTGGATTATAAAATATCTGAAAGATATTTTTCTTTTCTTCAGCCAACTATCGCCTGGCTTTCCCAAGCAGACATTATTCCATGCCACAGCATCGGATACCAACTTGGCTTTGAAGATAAGTGGGAAAAGCCTGTTAAAATGGGGTTGTTGCTTCTACCATGGAGCATTCCCAATGTCCATGTCTGGCCCTGGAGGACTCAGTCCCACCCATTGGTACATTGATGGTTTCCGAGTATTACTAAACAACCCAAACTGGATTTTTTTTTTTTATTTTTTTTATTTGCAAGTGGAATCTGGGAATTCTGGAAAGAGCTGTGGACAGACATGGATGTGGTTTCTCTGTGTTGTGGTGGCAGAGATTTCCACTGACCAGTTGCTTTTGCAGGAGCCCCGTGGGGTTCCCAGAGGGGTCAGCCAGGCTCTCCCAGCCGTGTCCATCCTGCTCCCAGAGGGACTCAGGGGGGGTTCCACACCACAGAGCTCCAACAGGAGAAGCCACAACCAACAGTGACTCAAACCACTGGGGCAGTGATGGAGGGGCTTATGAACACCTGAATTAGACATCCCTCTGCTTCCTGGGGTTATATCCCAGCCCAGCAGTGCCTGCCTGGAATATCCAGCTCAAAGCTCCATTGCTCAGTGGAGGTGTGCCCCCAAACAGGGAGATTTACACCTGAGCACACCCCAGGTCAATGTTATCCAACAGCACCGCCCTCATTGTCACCAAAGGAAACTCAAACCATCCCAATTCCCAGCCATGCTGGGATATCCTCCGTGCTGACAGTAATCCAAAGGCTGATTCCCATTGTTCCAGCTGTCAAGAGGAGATGCATGGGAAAAGAGCTCAATAAACAGAGAGAGAATGAAAGGAACTGTTTCCTGGCAGAGCGTGTGGTTTTTAGCAACTCTCACCTCAGAGCCAAAGCCTGGGGTGTTGTGGGTGTGCTGTGATCTCTGCCACTGCCTGCAAGCTTACCCAAGAGGCTCTCAGGTGACCTCCTGGCCCTTCAGGGTGTGACAATCAGCACTTGCACATCCCCAAGGATCTGCTGGGGAGAGTGTTCTAGGAGCTGCTTTCAAGGTCCTGCTCAAGCAAAGGGAACTACTGGAGTTCCCCTGTCTGATCTCCAGCTCTGCCATTTTATCATTAATGATAAATCATGAAATTTACCATCTCCCCTTAACTTGGCAGAGTGAGAATTCCATAGAGATTTCAACAAAAACAGTGAAATCAAGGCTTTCTTCCCAAGGAAAAAGTAGAATTTTCAGCTTTGTAATAGGACCGCTCCTGTTTAAAATGCTGAAAACATTGTGGCTGAGCAGAAACAGCAATATCAGAGTGTTTGGAGTGCTCTTCTCTTCCATAAATCTATTTAGCACCCATCAGCTTCCTCTTGGAAGCAGACTGAAGTAGTCTGGGAATCCTTTGCAAGGAGAGGAAGGGGACAGAGCAGCAGTGGATGGTGATTCCTTGACCTTTCTGATGATCCCTTCTCACAGCGGGCAATTCCAAGGATAAGGTTATCCCTTTCAGCTCCACACAGACACCAAATCCATGGCACTGAAATCTGTGGAGACCAGGGATAGTCAGACCTAGGGAATAAGTGCAGGTTCATCTCCCAGGGGTTTCCCTTAATGACTCTTTAACCAGTATTTCCTGTCTATCTCCCATTTTCTCGTGACCCTGCTAAGTTCAGCTCTTCACTAAAAATAACCTCTGTCTTTTATTGCTGGGAAAGGATCCCAGCCTTCACAGAAACCAGGTTTCTAATCTTCACAGAGGCAGATGCTGGAATACCCCAAAAGCTCAGAAACTGGCAGGCAAAATTAATGAGACTTTCCCACTTATTGTTAAAAAAAACTGTCTCCTGTGAGTTTATAGCAGCTGCAGATCCAGAGGCCCTTTTTACTCTCCAAATAAATTGTACTTTCCATGGTTTTGGGTTGGCTCTGCTGTGGTATGAACTTTAGGAATAAGAATTGATGAGATCTTTAGCAGATATATCCAAAAGAAGTGGGCAGAGACCCCAGCCCTGCTCTGTGTGCTCTGGTTTGGGTTGTTTAAAACACACAAATCTACTGAGTTCCATGTTAAAGCAAAGGGGTGGAGCTGTGGCTTTTTCCAGAGCAGCCCCTCATGAGCTCCACAGCCTGCAGACATCATTAGGAGAGGGCAATTAGCATCCTGCTGCCAAGGGAAGAAGTGGAAGCCATCCAGGCCTTGGCAGCCAATTCCTGGGATTTCTTATAGGATGTCTGGCAATGCAAACCCTCAGCCAGAGCATCCCTGGAGAGGCTCAGAAGTAAGGAGCCCTATTCCAAAACTGGGAATCTGGGGAGGCCTTTCATCCATAGAGGTCTCCTCTTCCTCTACAACTTGGTGTGTTTTCTCAGAGGGGGAAAATAAGTTAAAACAACCAAATTCCAGCTGAAGAGTGAGGACACGGTGCGACAGCTTGGGTTCAGTCCTCGGCTTTCCTGGGAGATTCCAGGAGGGAAATCCCAACTGTTTCCCAGCTATTGAGAAAGGCTGGTGGTGACTGTTGCATAGGGCATGAGGCTGTGGGGTCAGAGGTCTTCAAAAGCGTTTCCTTGGATTTTGCTTCCAATACCAGCAAGACTGGAGTTACACCAGCCTTTGGAAGAGTATTTTGGGAATGGTCTTTTCCTTCAAACATTTAAGGGAGGAAGAACCCAGAAGGAGCCAGAGTCCAGTGCCATGTGAGGAGCACGGGACAAAGCCAAGGGCAGAGCTGGGTCTTGCCAAAACTCATCTCAGATATTTGACTGCAAACTCGTTCTTTCACTTCTCCTCATTCCAGCTCCTGGAACTACCAGATGTGCTTCCTGCTCCAGCTGACACGTGGAGCAAAACTCTGCTCCTTGTAGCATAAATCTACCTTTCCTTCCTTCCTTCCTTCCTTCCTTCCTTCCTTCCTTCCTTCCTTCCTTCCTTCCGTGCCTTCCTTCCTTCCTTCCGTGCCTTCCTGCCTCCCACAGATACCACTGAGAGGTTAACAGGGAGAAACTATTTTTATGTCTGAAGTTGTTGGATTATCCTCTGTTATGGCAACAGATCCTGTTTTTCCTTGTTTCCCCTGGTCTTTTTTAAAGCATCAGAGTCGTCGGGGCTCCCATCCAGCTTACAGTAAACATGAAAAACCTCTGGATTTTAGGACTTTTCTGTTGCATCACTGGTAAGAACATTAAAGGAAGAGAGGAAAGGCCCATCAAGGAGTCTTAGAATGAAGGAGGGGGACTCCAGCCTGAGGAGAAACCTCTGGAGAAACCATACCTGAGGCCTGGAGAGGGGTGGGCAGAGCAGATGACACCTGGAGGTCCCTTCCAACCTGTGGGTTGAACATCAGAACATCACAGCTCACCCAGTCCAGGGTGTGGAGCTCCAAAATGGTGAAATGCTGCCTGGTTTGAGTCCAGAGCAATAAATCTTCCCTCACAGAGGTTACTCTGCACTTGGAGCAGGTTTGCTGAAGAATTTGCCAAGATTGAGACAAGAGCAAATACTGAAACCAGGTGTGCTGTGCCTTTTGCAGGGGTTTACTGCAGAGTCTTTGAGTGTGGACAGGACATCTCTTACCTGCTGTGTGGCAGAAATTCCTGCATTTCTCCCAGAAAATTCATGGAGTAAAACACCCAGGGGAGACTCAATCTCCAGTTCCCTCTCTGACACTCATGCCAGCAGCACAGAAGCTCTGTGAATAGACACAGAGAGAATATCAGGAATCCTTCTGCAGGAAAATAATCTTTTCCACTCTGCAATTGCACTGAACCTTGAAGGAGCTGTAGAAGTGGCCAGGGATCCTGGACAAAACAGGGCCACATTCTGTCCCAGTAAAACCTCATGACTCCCTATTTTGTTATTCTATTTTGCTTTAGCTAGCATCATTTATAGCATTTGGACTGCACAAAAAACTCCCCAAAGCTCAGGAGAATGGTGCTTTTGATAACAGATTGGGTTTCAGTACTTTTAGGTTAAGGTAATTCCATTTCAAAACACACCAATTTGGGTTTTTTTTCTAAGAAATGCTAACAGAAAAACAAGACAACCTGCTGTTTGATCTGTGCTTTAAATGTTACTGAGGAAAACAGAACCATTTTGGAGAAAGCAACTAGAAAAATTTGGAGGGAGCTGGCCAACAAACAGGAAAAAAAACAACCAGCAGTGATCATTCAGTTCTTCAGCACCATATTAGCAAATGATGGCTCATTCCAGCTTTTCTTTGTCTTTCTATCTCAGCCACAGAGTTCAATTGGGAGGAAGGAAGGCTTGGACAAGCTGAAGTTCCAAATGAGGCTCCAGGACAATTGTCAAGTAAAAAAATATAAGGTTTTCTATAGATATGTTTGAACTGATTTGACATAAAGATGATTTGAAATGCTGGAAATCTGAACAGGAGCTGAAATGATTGCAAAATGCTCATTTTTCAGGACATTATGTTGGATTAATTACCCTGTGTGCTTTCCTGAAGGCTGACATCAGGGAGGGGCTTGGGACAAGGATCTCCAGAGAGTTTCTCTCTTTCTCATTCTCCTTCATGGAGCTCTGGAGAGGAATTATGGATTATCAGGGCTGTTTTCAACCTCCCTGCATTTTGGAATGTTCAGCCATGCCCTTGGATCAACACCATTCCCATGGCCAGCACAAAAGTTGCTCTTTGCCTCCTGGGCATTGAGGTCCTCCCAAGAGCACATCCACAATAAAGGAGAAGAGATGGAGCTGCAGTTTCCCTGAGGAAAGCTGAGGCATATTCTGAATTGATTTGAAACGAGTCCAATCAAAAAAATGAAATATTCCCCCAATCAGGTCAAACTGACCAAAATGAAGTGTTTCATTTCAGGTTTGTCTCCTCCCAACCCTTCAAAATAAAATAGGGATAAGAAAAAAAGGCATAAAAAGAAGAACACTGCAAGTTTTCAGCACATTTCTTCCCCATGGGAAACAGCAACTCTGTGAGATGGCAAGTTTCCTTGGAAAAATTTGTTTCATCAGCACTTCTCCACTGTGTACACACTCGGAAAAGGCCATTGCTCTGATGTGGGGGCTTCCTGGGATTTATGGCTCTTGTATCTGTCCCTAAATCAAGCTTCCTGCTCAGAGGGTGTTTTCCAAAAAAACAACGTAAGGAGTAACCTGATGGATGGACACCCTTGGATGTTATGAGGCTGACACCTTGCCATACCTAAACCAGGATTAGAGCAGACACTGAGCCATCCCATCCCATCCCATNATCCCATCCCATCCCATCCCATCCCATCCCATCCCATCCCATCCCATCCCAGTATTTCTGCAAAAACCTTGCATATGCAGACATCCATTACAGGTGTGTTTCTGTGAGTGTGTGTGTAAAATCTCATTATTTACAGCCAGAAAAGACCCTCATATTTATGGAATAGTGCTGCCTAGAAGGTGATATTCCATAAAGATGAGGCAGGGCTCCCACAGCACTGGGACATTTTCCCTGCTCCACAGGTTCAAGGCCGAGTGCTGAAGTGCAGCCATCTGTGCTGAGCCAGACATGACAGCAGCACAAGGGGGTTCCTGGAAAAGAGAAGGAAAATCTGAGGTGTTTTTCTCTTTCCTGACTGCCCAGTTCAGCTTGCAGCACCCCCTTAATGCCTTTCCCATCCTCGCTGTGGCTGCAGAGCAGCAGGCAGCCATCAGCCCCTGTGTTCTCTGGAGTGAGCTGAGAGGGTAAATCAGATTTTCAGGGTCTGTTTACTGAGAGATTTGCTGAAGCCCTTCACCAGCAGTGCTGAGGGGTGCTGTGCTGCAGGGAAAGGCAAGCAGGGAGGAGGAGGTGAGGGAGGGAGTCGGTCAGCACTCACCCACAGAGGCATCTTTCCTCCCTGGGAAAAGGGACAAAAGCCCTGCCAAGGCTTTTCCGTGGTGCTCCAGCTTGCCAGGGGTTGTGCAATGGGATGTCAGATCAGAGCACAGAGTGCCAATGGGATGGAATGCAAGCCTACGTGTTTTTTTCTGAACAGGAACCCAAACAAATCCAGCCACGACCACTTCAGGAGGTGGATCAAATCCACCAGTTGAAAACCTCTTGGTGTTGTTTCTTCTCCTAAAGAACCTGGACAAAATGTTTTTAATAAAATACTCCTTCTTTTCTTTCCTTCTTTCTTTCTTTTTTTTTTTTTT
>VZTB01016921.1:392363-424993 GCA_013397245.1 Thryothorus ludovicianus | reverse complement strand
GGGGGGGGGGGGAAAGGGATTATTGGCCCTTTTTCACTTGGCCGGCGTTCACAGGCGAGCGGTGATCCTGCAAGGCTGATGAAAGGCCTGGTGTTATCCAGCTCTAGGCACAGGCTGAGGTCTGGAAAAAATTCCCGTTGGGTCTCCAAATCCCGTTGGGTCCCCAAAATCAACTGGAGTTGCAGAAGCTCTGCATGGTACTTGGATTTTAACCTCTCCAGCCCTCTTTGCCCTCTGATCACCACTCCAAGGTGGAGTAGCAGAAGGGGTGGTAGCAGATTCCCAGGCTCAAAGTTGTCTAGGAAATGCATGGCAGGAAAAGAAATTAAATATATTCTTCTAAAAAATCAGCACTGCAGTTTTTATTTACTTTTGATTTTTTTGGGAGGTTGCTTTGTTGTTTTGTTGCTTTTTTTTTTCCTCACATTATGAGCATAGCACAGGTTGACTCTGCCTGTAATCCCTTTGTATGAAATCATCCCACTGGCTTTCTGGACGTCCCTTAGCAACAGTTGCTTCCAAACCAAAGGCAGGAAAGCCTCAGAACCAGAACAGCCATGAGATGAGCGATAAATGAAATTTATGTAACCCAGAAATGTTTAAGATGACTTTTCTGAGAAGAAAAGAAGGAAATGTCCAAAGAGCTTGGAAGGGTACACAGCTTGAAGCGTCCCTCATTAATGAGGAGAAGGTGAGCAAATCCTGGCCAATTTTGCCCTTAACAGCACCACTTAACGTCCTCAATCCCAATATTTTGTCAAATCAGGTGCTGTTTCTGGGTAAACCATTTCCTAGCCAAGTTTGCATCCAAATGCCTTGGATCCCTCTTCAGGGATGGAGACTCCAACACTTCCCTGGGCAGTTCATTTCTTGGGAGATCTCAAAGGAACTTCATTGCAGTTTTGGTGCAAGACCGTTGCCCTCGTTTTTCAGGTTTTCTAAGACACTTTCTAACTCGATGTTTTTCATAGTTCGTAGCTCTAGCTCACACATGTGTGTTATAATCAGAAATATGTTTTTGTTAAGACAAGGTTGTTTTTCATACTTTCTCTTGATGTGGAAAACAACTGATGGAGAGTTGTGTTGACCAACAGGATGGGAGAAGGGTCAGCCTTCTTCTCCAATCCCTGGTGTGTGTGGAAATACTATAAATATGGAGTCAGGTGTTTTAATAAATAGTTTTCAGCCTTCTCAAGAGAAAGTGTCTGTGTGTGTCCTTGCGTGTCCCACAGCGACACAAGATGTCTCCAAAAAGTCAACTCTCCCCTGAGGTTTGCCAGCTTCTTTCAACACACAAAGCAAAACAGGAGTTTCTCTGGCAAAACATATGCTCCTCTCAGAAGTCCTGGTTCATTGGGACTTCAGATGGATCCAGTACACTGGAATGTGCCCCTTGGACATTTGTACAGGGAGCAGACTCTGTTTGTGTCTTTAACATGCATTTATTTAAGGAAATAATAAAATAGAGAAGTTCAGTGCCCTGATAACGACATTTATTCTTAATTCTTGGACTCCAGAAAGCCTTGAGAAGTTGAGGTGATTCCCTGACCCTGATAATCCCTTTTCAATCAAATCAGCTCCTTCAGTTCATCTTGCAGGGGCAGAGGGTGTTGCTGTTTCGGGGTTTTGCTGATTTTTTTTCCCTTGATTTCTTTGCAATTTCACTGCTCCCCAGAATCAAAGGTAAAACATAGGAGCGGGTAATCCCCAGGAAATGAGCATCCCCCAATTCCCCTGTGAGCTGAGACAGCAGAAACCACCTTCCTTTATGGGCAAAATGAATTTTGTGTCCAATTCTCCTTCCCATTCCTGTGCGTGTGTTGTCCATGCTGTTCCAATTTCTGTGTGACAAAATGTACCCTTGATAGGAACCAGACCTGTGGCTGCTTTAGCACTCAGATATCCGAGTGCTCGCCTGCAAGTGCCATCTATCACTGCAGTGAAAAACGTGGCACTCGCAGCGTCCTCGGGGAAGGGGAAAACCACAATTCTTTCAAGGCTCACCAGTTACTTTACAAGATAAGCCTGTCAGTTCAGCACTAAATCTTACACTTGAAACACTGAAATGAAAGAAGAAAAGGAAAATCGAAATAATAATTAAAAAAAAAATGGTATGAGCTTCCAAACTGGAAAGTTGAGGTGTTTTAAATGTTTGGGGCTTGTGATGATTGATTTGTGCGGCTTTCCCTGCTCTCTCTGCAGCCAGATCCATCCTCTTCTTGACCTTTGCTGGAGCAAAGCATGGCAAGTATTGGACCATTGAGTTCCAAGGAATTGGTGGAATCACCATCCCTTGAAGTGTTCAATGGATGAGGCACTCAGGGATGTGGTTTAGTGGTGGGGGAATGGCTGGACTCAATGGTTTTTGGAGGGCTTTTCTATTCTAAAGTCCTACATTTCAGAGGGTAACGTGGCTTGAGGAGGCTGCTGGGGTGATCTGGAGTGATCCTGGCACAGAGAGAAAGAGGATCAAGCAGTGGAAAGGTTAAGGATATATTTACACTGCTTATCAGGAGGGAGACCACAGGATCGATGCTTGAAGGGAGAGGGTAAAAAAATCTCATTCACAACATTTAATGAAAAACATTTTTCCCTCCTGCCTTGCCCTGAGACAGTTTTCACAGAAGTGTCAGTTTCCAATTCCTTTTTTCCTTTTGTTGGTTTTTTCGGGGTTTATTGAAGAGCAGAGAAGTCCATTTTTCATGGAGAAAGCAGCAAACCCCTGCTAAGCTTGGGGAAACAACAATCAAAACAAGAAGAGTGAAAGAAAAGAAAAATAAGAGCTGTTTCCTGGGGAAGGACTAAAACGATCAGGCTGTGGTTTCTAACAGAGAATAAATCTGACTTATTTTATTACTCTTAGGGGTCTAATTGCCATTAGACCTTAATTGTCTCCTGGCTTGCTTTGCAAAGCACAGAAAGCACAGCCTGTGCTGGTCACAGGCTGCAATCATCTGCTCTTTTGATATTCATGGGTACATTTTCCCCCTTTCATCTTTATGTAAACGAGGAAGCAGAAGCTGCTGTGATCCTCCTGCACCTGACAGCTTTATGGTCCAGACAAGGCTCCTCTGACCCAGCCCACGGGGCTGTGGCTGGAGCTGTCTGGACCAGGCACAGCCTCCTGAGCTCTCCTCCTGTTTCTTCTGCCACCCCTTTTGTCCTGCTGCCATGTTCAGCAGGTGCTGCCCTTCCTCTCCTTTTGAAAAGACATCAAAAAGCTTTGTTAGGCACAAGAAAAGGGGTATTTGTTTAGGCTGAATTCGCTCCCTGATTACCATACAGAATCTTCCATCAACAACAAACAGAACTGGCCACAAGGGCTGTGTTTTTAAAAGCTTAATTGATCTGAGTGAAGTCTCAGAATCTCAGCCAGATGAAATTATTCTGCTTGTGTTTGAGCACAAGCTGGTTTCAGGGGAGCAGAATGAGTGGCAGAGCAGAGCACATGCAGCCAGCACCTTCCCTCTGGGTCATTTAAACTCAACAAGTGACTGCTCAAACCTCTGCCAGAATGGTTTGGGTTGGAAGAGACCCTAAAAATCCACTTACTCCACCCCCTGCCATGGGCAGGAACAGCTTCCAGTGTCCCAGGCTGCTCCAAGCCCTGTCCAACCTGGTCTTGGGCACTCCCAGGGATCCAGGGCAGCCACAGCTGCTCTGGGCCTCCCCACCCTCACGGGGAAGAATTTTTTCCCAATATCTAAAGTGAACCTACCCTCCCTCAGTGATGCCCCCAAACAAGGTGGGTTCCAATACAAGACCCAGCAGCTCCCTAGGAAGATGTAGGTGGAAGTTTGCTCTTCATCCACCATCCTCCTCTCCTTTTCCCCAAACAATCTGGGCAAACATCAGTGGCAAAATTGAAGGGATTTCCCCCAAACTTCTTTTTTTTTTTTTTTGCTGAATTACCTTTCCTGGTCTCTGTGGGATTGGGATTTTCATGCGGCGCCTGTGTGTCAGTCCAGCACATATTCAGACTGAAGAGGATCATTTTGGGTCTGTGGTTTAGCTTTCTAATGATGCATAAATGCTGTGGGCAATTTCTGTCTTTATTTTTACAAATGGATGTCCTGTCTCCTCGCGTTTCTGATGGTGTGAGGTTCAGCACATTCATTACTCTCAGTGTTCTAAGGGCAAAAAAAAGAAAATTAGAAAATAATAATTATCATCAGACAGTTGATGATTTTCCTTAATCCAGGGCATGGAAAACAACTTCCTCTCCCCCAGAGCAGCAGTGATCCAAAACATGAAGGCTGAGTGAGTAAAGTCAGCATTTCAAGAGCAGCACCAGTAGCAAAGTCTACGGCTCTGGGGGTTGAAGAGGCAGTGAAAAAAGGTGAAAAAAGTGAAGAAAGGACCAGTTGTATGGTCCAAAGTGCAGACAAAACCACAGATTGATCTAGACAAGGGAGATCTTGCAATAAGTGTGCTAGAGTGGGGACAGTTCCTTGCATCAGCACATCAGGAATGAACTCAACTTCTCAGCATCCCTGCCTCTGATGGATACAGGAGCCAGGATAAAGCGTTCACCATTAAGGGAAGAGTTCATTTTTCACAGAGTACCTCAAGATGGAAGACACCCACCAGGAACATTGAGCACAGCTCCCTGCTCCTCACAGGACTGTCTAAAACTAAACCACATGGCTAAGAGCATTGTCCAGGTGCTCCTAGACCTCTTCCAGGCTTGGTGCTGTGACCACTCCCCTGGGGTACCTCTTCCACTGCCTAAACATCCTCTGAGGGAAGAAACATCCTAAAATCTTAGATGGGATGGACGTTGAATCCCAGAATGGTTTGGGCTGGAAGGGACCTTAAAGATCATGTAGTTACACCCCCTGTCATGGACAAGGACACCTTCCACTCTCCCAGGTAGCTCCAAGCCCAGTCCAGCATGGCCTGGGACACTTCCAGGGATGGTGGATTCCCTGGGAAGACTGTTCCAGTGCTTGAACACCCCTTCATGGAGAGATCTTTCCTGAAATCCAGCCTAATCTCTGCCCTCTTTCTCGTGCAGGACCACACCCAGCTTTGTCCCTACCCCTGTGTGCCATGGGCAGCCAAGATGTGGGATGAGAGCTCATCCTGGGGCAATCTGATGGATTTTAGCCAGGCTGTCGTGTTGCTGGGACAGGGGCTGGACAACCTCTTTGTGTCATTCCTCAAGGAACCTCGACCTTCTTGGCTGTGTGACTTCATTCCAGTGCTGAAATATCCACAATTTATGAGAGCTGGCTCTGCTTTCTTCTCTTTTGTATTTATTTCACATTTTAAAGGCATCATTTTGTTGTTTTTTTTTTTTTTCAATGAGCATCTCTTTCCCTCTCTCATCAAGCAATGCTTTGTTTATTTGGCAGCATGGCCAAATCATCGTGGGCAAAATGCTTCTCTCTGGAACAAAGTGGGGAAATGTGCACATCTCATGATGGGCAAAGTCTCTGTCTCCCAAAATATCTGGGAACATCCATCTGCCAGGACTTTGCCAGGTTTTTCACATGGGATGTAAACTGTGATGGTGACCACCCCCTCCTCCCAGGCTTGACAGCAACATTTTGGGTTTAGACACATGAATTCCACTCCATTCCAGCCTAAAGCTCCAAGCCTGCATCCCTCAAATTGAAAAGAAAAGAGGAAAGTGCCAGATTTGAAGAAATAATAAAGATGAACACATACAGGTCCCAGGACACATTTACTTATTATTCTTAGAGCAATTTCTGTTTCCGTGGTCACTTCCAGGCCATCTCAAAGTCCCAAAGTGTTTAAGGAAAAAAAATCCGCAGAAGACAGGAACTATGGCATCCTGTGCAATATGAAACACTTATTTTGGTATCTTGGAGAATATCTCACCAATGTTTACATCTGATTCTGGATCTTGCTTTCAATCCTGAGTGTACCAGCCAATCCTGAGTATCGAGTGGAGCATCCCAAAGGAACTGTATACAAAGGCCTGGAGTAACAGGACACAGGGAATGGCTTCCCACTGACAGAGGGCAGGGATGGATGGGATTTTGGGAAGGAATTGTTCCCCAGGAGGGTGGGGAGGCCCTGGCACAGGGTGCCCAGAGGAGCTGTGGCTGCCCCTGGATCCCTGGCAGTGTCCAAGGCCGGGATGGACACTGGGGCTTGGAGCAGCCTGGAACAGTGGAAGGTGTCCCTGCCCATGAAAGAGGGTGAATCTGGAGGAGCTTGAAGGTCCCTTCCAACCCACACCATTCCACGACTCTGTGATCCTATAATTATGCAACTGCAGGAAGCAGGAGATGCAGGAAGTCTGTTGCAAACACTCCTAGATGGAAGACAATTGCTACACAGAGATACTTGGCTCTTTTCAGCTGCTGAATAAAAAACCAGAAATAAAGCTGTGCCTTTCTAGATGTCCTCTGTAGGATCCTTCCCTACTGGTCTATCCAGCAGTTCCCATTTACATGTGCTGGACCTGCTGTTCACAAACAGGGTATTAATTTTTAATATTTTTTTTAACTTTAAGTTAATGAGTTTAAATTTTACTGAGCTATAAAGCCACCCTAATTGAAAAGCTCTCCACATGGGTGAGATTATCTTGTCAAGCAGGAGCCATCCCTGTTAGCTGAGTGGGAGATTTGCATGGAAAATTCCCATTTAGGCTAATGCAAGTCATATGTGGCAAGAGGGAAGAGTTGTGTGGGAGAATGTGTGCCATGAAAAAGTGGGATAACTGGGTGGAAAGGCTGGATTTTCTGAGAAGTTTCTTCATGGGAAGTGGTGGAGTCACCAGCCCTAGGGATGTTTATAAGCCCTGTGGATGTGGCACTTGGTGACATGACTGGTGGTGGCCTTGGCAGTGCTGGGAGAACATTTGGACTTGATCTTCGAGGGCTTTTCCAACTTAAAAGATTTTATGACTCTAAAAAGGGAAGGGAGAAGGTGTCAAAGAGGCAATGATGGCCTTGAAAACCCAGCAGGTAAAACCCTCAAAAATCTGCAGCAGTTGTGCTCTTGCCTCTTCCCTGCTATCCTGCCAAGGACCTTATTTCAAGGAGAAAATTTGGAGAAGGCCAGCAAGGTTATCACTGCAGGGCTCCCTTGTCAGTGCAAGGACATTCTGAAATGTCCTCTTTTCCCTCCACCAGGTCAGACTGGGTACAATTGTTGACTTTCAGCCTTTCATTCCAGATTTCCAAGCTTCCACTGGTCCCATCACAGCAACAACTGCTACCTGACACCTGCCAGACCCCTAAAGACATCCAGACTTGGATGCAACATCTGCACACATCCACAGGACATCCACTGCACTCTGGCATGACATTCCAAAGTGGGAAGTATTGGACTAGACCCTGCCATCCATGGCTTCAGATGCAAGCAGGGCCGTGAGTCACAGGCATGCCAGGCTGCACCCGCTCCTCAGCACGGCTGAGGAAAAGCAGGACACTCCTGGCTGCACACAACAGGAAGGAATGAACAGGGAAACAGGGAAAGCCCAGCTCTGATGAGGATCCTCATTGCTGGGAGCTGTCCAGATGCCAAGAAAACCACTTTGAAGTCACAAAGAATTTCAAGATAAGAGACAAAGAATTTCCGTCATCATCAAGTCCAACTCCTGGCCCTGTTTAGGACAGCCACAATCAAAACTGAACAGCCTCTACTTTTTTTCCTCAAACATTTTATCCAGACACTTCCTTGAATCCTCTCTCAGGTCAAAACAACAGGTAACCAGAATGATATTTGCTGCAGACATATGCAAGTGTCCCAAACTGCAACCACTTCCAAAAGCCATTAGGTTAAAGCCTTTATAAACATATTTTCTTCACTAAAATCAGTGCAGCTTCTGAGGAAAAGGAGATTGCAGCCTGCCCATCATGATAAACATATTCCCCGGGACAGATGCCTTTTTCCCAAGGGAGGTCATGAAAGAGAGCTGTGGTGGGAAACCAACATGCTGACAGCCTCATTAATTAACCTTGTCCTAGGACAAATTCTTGGTAAGTGCTGTAATGAGCCAGCTAAGCATGTTGTCTTCAGAGGAAAAAATTTAAAAAAATGAGTTACAAAATAGATTCTCTTGCGACATCCTTGCCCAAGAACCCCAAACCTGCAATAATCTGCAGCTCACATCACAAGAAAAGGTACCTCTGACTTTATCTTTCCCATGACACTCTCCTCACTGCCAAGTCCTTTAAAACACTACAGCAATGTGCTTTCCCACATCTCCCAGGCTGGGAGGATGTGGAGGGGAGGCCAGGAAGTGAAGCAATCGGGCCAGCAGACACCTAAATGCCATTTGCTCCTTCAGCCACATCTCTGGAGCCAGGACAGCTTCTCCAGCTGTTTGCACCCACGAATTCCTGAGTGGAGGAGCCAGGTGTCCTCCCCCAGTGCTCACACACACACTGAGACCCACTGATGCCTTTAGTTTTGGCTTTCATATTTCCCAGATCCTGTATTGCATTAATGACTTTGAACTTCATATGAAGTGTCAGCAAGTTCTCCTCACAGTTGTGTCACACAGAACAATCCTTTTCCAGCCCCAGAACCAAGGACACCATTGCAGCTCCAGGCCCAAAAAGTGCAAACAGCAGAGAATTGAGAAGAGCAGTCTGTGAGGGTGGGACTGCATCACCTGAAGCTGCAATTGGACAATTAACCCCAATATGAAAATAGACCAAAACTTATAAAAGTGTGAAAACTCCTGACTCAGGGTCCATCTTGGGTCCATCTTGGGTGTAGCCATGGCTGGGCTCTTGTACTGCCCAAGGTGTATCCTCTGAAGGCCTTTTAATAAATCCCTACTTTATTCCTTTAACTCTGTCTAGCCTGTGTTCCAGGAAACCTCTCACAGGCACCACAGTCACGCTCTTAAAAACAGGGTATAAAACCCAGCCAAGGGACCAAACTGCAGCCCACCTCATATATGCCACATCCATGGATCTGCCTGTTCCCGAGCTCTCACAGCTCAGAGCCTTCCCAAAGAGCCCCCACCCCTCTTTTCAACCCCAAGAAAAAGGGGATGTGCCTGTTTTTAGTCACTTTAACATGCCTGAGCCTCTGCTGACAGCTTCTGTGCCATAGGAAGGCGCTGGCAGAGCACCAGGGGGCTGCAAGGTGAGAGTTGCCAAGGAGTCAACTGGATGAAGCCTGAGAGAAACAGGGGAGAAGTTTTGTGGCTGTTCCAGCCTCACCCTTCACCCCTGCCTTCATTTCTCACACTCCTGCTGTGCCCCTGATGCATTGTTTTCCTGGTTTTTGCACAAGGTTCCCAGTCACTGTAACTGTCCCCTGGAATTTCCCTCCTGAGAGTGACCATCCTTGAAGAGGGTAGTGGCCACTGGGCAGCTGCACAAACTACAAGAAAACCAGAGGATAAGTGGCTGCAATATTTTTCCTTCCTTTTTTTATTATTTTTTTTTTTTAATGGTGAAAAATCTCTCAAGAGCAGCTGGGAATGTGGTGGGGGAAGCAGTTCCTGGATGGCACAGACATTGCATCCCTACAACCCTGAGGATGGAAGACATGGACATGGACAGTGTAAGATAAACCCAACAGAAACACAGGCCCTGATATTAATGATTCACAAACAGCCCCTTATTGACACAGATCTGAAGTGATGCCCACACAAAACCAAAAGAGTTTTACCCCCATCCTGCTTTCCACTTCCTTCAGTTTAGATCCACCAGGAATCAAAATCCACATTCTGGATACAATCAGTGGGAAAAGAAGTGTCCAGTACCTGCTTAAGCATCACCTGGTACAGCCCAAATGCACCTGCTGGATTTAAGGGTTGGTCTAAGCTTAATACCAGAGGAACAGCACTGATTTCAGTAAAACAGCTTGACACATGCAGCTGATGGCAGATCTACCACTCATGGCAAAAAGCTGGAGGAAAACCAGCTTGGCCCTGCAGTCCTGGTTTCCTGCAGAGAGCTAGAGGCAGGCAAACGCTCCTCTTAAAAGGTCCAACATCTTTTTACATCCAGGCTGGAAAAGTATAACTGTGGATCACACCCAGGCCCTCTTGCTGGACCCTTTCAACCACCACTTTCCAAAGCTGCCTGAAACATTTTAAGGGGAAACAAAGCAGTTAGACCAATTTTAAAAGTCACAAGAGACTGCAGGCCTGGAAATTTACTGTCCCTGCTGTGTTTTTATTTTCTCTTTCTGTGTTTTGTTTTTTTTTTCTTTTAAAGGAGTTGAGGTGACCCAGCAGAACAGACTGCTCTGGTGAGCTGTGGGTGACCCCCTGCATGGGTTCCAATTAAATTGTGTGAACAGTGTTTCGGCTGAATTGTCACACTTTGGATAGGAGCCCAGATTCACACAGGGAAGGGTCTGGAAGAGCCAAAAAATGGATGGTGACCTCCCAAACCCCAAACCAGCATCGCTGAACTGGAGCTGATATTCCTTTATTCACATGGCAGAAATGTGTCGACCTGGACACACCCTCCCCAACACAGAAGACCTGACCAGGGTCTCTCCAAGTTCAAACGCCCTCCCACTGTTTACATCAGTCTCTTTCAAACTATAAACTAGATATTTATTGCAGAATTCTCTACTCTGTCATGGGCATTCACAGTGACAAGAAGGCTAGTTACAAACATGATGTTTCAGCTTAATTCAAGAGAATATTTTAGGATTTTTTTTTTGGGAGGGATGGAGAAGAAGAAATAACTTAAGGATTCTTTTGATCCACTGGCCTCAGAAATGTGTTATTAGAATTATAGAATGGTTTGGGTTGGAAAGGACCTTAAAGCCCATCTCATTCCAACCTCCTTTCCCTGGACCAGGTTGTTCCCTACTATAAATTTCCTTCCTCTTCTTCATTGGGCTCCTAATAGGTGTCACAGGTGCTGAAACCCCCAGACCAGGATTGGAAGGACACATCCTTGCCTCTTCCATGGCCTAAACACACATGGTTTTCCTTGAAGATGGTGGTTCTGGCAAGAGGAATTAAAAAACAGATACAGAAAAGTGGTCAGAGGCTTGGGACAGCTTCTTATTCTGAAAAGCAAATTTAGGTTAAACTGGGCTTGTTCTTTATTCTTTCTGCCATGTGTTGTTATCTTTAGCTCCAGAGAGTTTCTTAAGCAGGGAGAAGGAAATACAAGGATAAAAGTTCTGAAGGATCAGAACTGGATGTACCAGAGCTCTTATTTTTCAGTGGGTCCAAGCTGCAGGTGAAAGTCAATTTCCTGGGCTTTACGTGTGGCCCAGCCACACAAGAATGGCCAGAATGGTTTTTCCTTTTTGGATGCCAAGGTCACCCACAGGACTGAGACTGAGGTTTTGTGGGTCTGCAATAAATCTGAGGACAGTGAGGGGCTGTAGCTCAAGGAACCAGGACTGTCAGAGCTGTAAACGCCCCTGGTTCATTCCCAGCTCCAAGGCTGCAACAAATATGAAAACCAACTCCAGGCATGGGTTATTCGGTGCTTTGGGCAAAATCTGGGAGGCTTTTTTCTCTCTAAGCCCCCGGCACCTGGCTAAAGAGGCAACATGGACTGTGAAGGAAATGCTGGAAGCATCAGGAACAGTTGTCCACCCAACCACAGCCCCACAGCAGGGACATTTCAGCAAGACACCAAGGACTGCACTTACCACAAAGGAACCCCTTCAGAAGATCCCTTCTCCAGGGAACACAGAGCACAGAACATCCCTTCTCCAAATCAGAACCCAGGGAGATGTGGGAGAAGCCAGGGTTTCGTTAGAGTCAGAGCACCTCACAGGGCACCTAATTTCATACATTTGTATGATGGTCCTTTGAAATGAGATGCATCAGAGCATTTGTTTTCATATTTTTAATTGGGGCAGGATTCCCACCACACCTCTCTCATCTGTTCTTTTTTTTTCCACCTGCCTTTTATTTTATTTTTGGCTCTTTATGGCCTCCTTTTCCAGCTGCTTACCATTATCACCTACAGTTCTAATCCCTCCTTAAGTGCTCACATAATCACCCCTTTATATGGGAACCTGCATTCCTACCCTTTGAACCCCAGCTTATCCTCATATTTCCTGATCCCAGTTTGTTCCAGTGGCTCCCAGTGTCCAGGAATGCAAATTTGCTTTAACTTGTCCTTCTTTCCATGAGAATGAAGGGAAAAATTAGCAGCAGAACATGTGGGATTTTGGTGTTGGGAAGGCGTGCCCTGGCTCTGTGACCAAGGTTTTAATTCCCACATTTACCCACTCCTGCCCATGGATCTGGGCAAAGACTTGAAGTGTTTTGATGGAGCACTTACTCTCCATTTCTGTCTTGATTTAGCATTGATTCAATTTTTAGTATGGAATGTTTTTTTATTTGGGGCCTTGTTAGCTTCTTGTGGACTTAACAGGCCACTAATCAGTCACTAATCTTAAATTTCTATGCTTTTACCCACTGCCCACCACATTCTTCTCCATCTCCAAGATCTCAAAGATCCCAGTGTGCAAGGCCTTCAGCCATCTCCTTTTCTCAGTCAAAAATTCCCACTGTCAGCCTCTCATTTTGGAGGAAAATGGATCTGCAGCTCAGTGAACAAAACACCCAAGGACACGTGAGATGGAAATATCACAGTGGATGCTTGTGGCTGTGGTTTAATCCTCATGGTTCCTCTTTGTGGCTCCTGCCCCTCTGGCTGGCAAGAGGCCACATCAGGTGCATTCCAAAGTTTACATTTTCTCCTCCTGCAATTGTATTTCTTTTTGCATTTCTCCTCCTGGCTTCTCCCTATAATTGCTTCCAAATCTGTGGTCAAGAAGTTCCTTTTTCCATGGAATAACACCCTGCCTCCTCTTTTCTCTCCCCATGAAGAGCTCATCCAGTCCTAGACTGAACTAAGATGAGTCTGGAAAATCAGGTTTATTTCTCCCCACGTCCAAAGTGGTTTCAGTGCAATCCAGAAGCAGCATGGGAATGGTGAGAATAGGAATGATCTTCCCTGCTGTGGAATCGTGGCCTTCTTACAATTTTCACCTGAGCTGATACATCCCTGTGTCTTCACCTTCTGCATAAAACATTCTCACATCCAAAATTTTCTCCCCAAAGAGGTATTTATATATTGGGAGCAAGTCAACACTTGCTTTTCCAAAGTTAGTTTTCATCTGTCTTCCTGCACACTCTCCCTTTTATTGTGTCTTTAGTTGACACTGCTGGTATCTTATGAAGGAATTAGGCCAGGGCAACAATTTTAAATCGCAGGCTGAGACAGACAGGAATCCTCTGACATGTCCTGAACTGGATCCCAGCAGATAACTTCAAATGCAGCACAGTAAACTGAACACTGTAAATCACTGAGAAAGATCATGAAAATTGTTTTTCAGGGATGGTCTTAACCGGGAACCTCCAAATCTTTGAGATCTGCAACATGCAGATGTTTTCTTTAAACAGGGAAATTCTATTAGTCACTAGTGCAAAGATTTTTGCAAGATTAGGTCAAGCACACAATTATTCAGCCGTCAGATCTGCCACCACACAGGGTCAAATCAGTTCCAAGTGATCTGCTGACAAATGTGCTTCAAATGACCAATTTCCGAGGGCAATGGAGCTGTGTTTTGACAGCTCCCTGAGTAATTTCCGATGAATCCATCTGAGTCACCTCTGTGCCCAGCTCCTTGAGCTGCTGAGACACATCCCATCTCTCAGTAGATGTTTCATTTCTCCTTCCAAAGGATATGAATCCGCTCAGCTCCTTGGAATCATAGCTTCTACCCTAAAGCAATGTCAGTGACACTAAATTCCTGCAGCTATGAAGGTCGTTCAGATCAGGTCTGGAAGCCTGGAGTGATCCCACACATTCCTGGCACCCCATCCAAAGGATTATCCAATGTATTTTTACTAAGCAGCTCCACTAGTTGTTTGGGTTTTTTATTAATGATCTTCACCTTTGTTTGCATCAGCCCTGAATAGAGAGACATGGACAGGGCTCACTCCTACCCTGAAACCAGGAACCAAGGAATTTCCCAATCTGTGCCTTGATTTCCCAGTTTTCCACAGCTTCCCATGCTGACTACACTCTCTTACCTCTGCCAAAACCTGCTCACAGCATGCTGGTGCTGGGCTCTGGCGTTAGGGAGTATCTCTAATATTAATTCCTAAACAGAGTCATAGATCAACAAGACAAGAAGCCCATCGTCTCAGAAAGAATATTTTGCTTTCTGTCATGCAGTAATAAGCACAGGTGGGATCAGTGGGGGTGAGCCTCTGGGGCTTCCCAGACAGGATGCTCAGAGCTCAACACTGTTTTCAGATGCCATGCTTCAAAACTGCCTGAAAAAAAATAAAACCCCTGCAGCAGAAAACCTGGAAAGCTGCAGCTTCCTGGGAGCTGAGACAATCCCAGTCAGCTGTTGGCTGCAGCACCCTCAGAGCCACACCTGTGCACTCTGACCTTGCATCGCCCTGAGCACACACCTCCATCAGCTTTGCCAGGGAGCAGCCTAGGTGGGAGAACGAGCCATTCCAAGGCTGGAAATATCTTATCCAAACTTCTGTGGGCAGCCAAAACTCAGCTACCAATGCAGACTTCTAGGAAAAGCGCTAGGAGTCAGGTTACTGAAGGCTGCATCAAAGCACATGTGTGAGATTACAGTGGCAACTATAAATCTGGCATTTCCTCATGTTCCAATGCTTGACTTCCCTCACAGAAAGTTAAACAGTTTCCCAAGTGTTGGGGGCTGGGTTGCTTTCTTATAGATTTTTTTCCCAGAAGTTGTTAGGAAGCTGATTGCTGGGTGCTTTTGGGTACTTACGAGGACTTGGAAAAGATGAAAGAAGTGGCTAAAGTCAGGGAGAGAGTGGCACCGGACTGCACCTCTCAAGGAGCCTTTTTGACTCTCGGAGGGAACAGTCAGGGTTCAGTTTTCTGACTGTGGGGCGATCTCACAGGATCTCACCTGGAGCTCGGTTCGGAGCGACTTTTGTGGGTCCCCCGGGAATTCAGACCCTGGTCTCTCTCCCTGCCCTGCCGGGAGCTGCTGCCCCATCGCCCCACACCCACAGCTGCTTCATTTTGCTCTGGGGTTCCCCACGCTGTTTCTCCTGCCTGCCAGGATGGTTTTCTACAGCTCCTGCTACTGCTGCCGAGCTTTGGATCCATCTCGTCCCTTGGGATGCCTGCTCACTCTGGAAAGGTGCCAGCATTGGAGAAAACTGTGACAGTTTCCTAACTCTGTTTGTTGTTAATGCTGTAGTTATTGTTGTTATTTTATCTTGTTAGATACACTAGTAAAGGACTGTTATTCCTATCTCAGTATCTTTGCCTGAGAGCCCCTTTAATTTCAAAAATGATAGCAATTTGGAGAGAGGAGGTTTGCATTCTCCATTACAAGAGGGGCTCCTGCTTTTGCCTAGCAGACACACACCTGTCTTCCAAACTAAGATACCAAGCTTCCTTTGGGGGACGGGGTGGGGGGAGCAGGATTTAATCAGGAAAAGCCCCAGTGTGCTCAAAGCTCCCATCAAAGCACTGCACAGATTCCACTTGGCCCCCAGCGGCATCCCTTGAGCTCCAAGCCCTGCAGGACACAGCTGCTCTTCCCCAGAGGAAGCAGAATGCTGTGTCCAGGTTTTTTGTTGTGGTCCATTCCCGCCCAGGACCGTCCATACCTGCAAATCCACTGTTCCTAAAACACAAAACATTTTTAAAGGGCAGAATGATGACAGTATGGAGCTGTTTCCACAGGCTTTCCAAACCCTTCTGAGCACTGCAAAGTGGAAAATGGCAGAGTTTGAAGATGATTGACTGATGGTTATGCCTAGAAAGGCTGACCTGGAGCAGAGACTAGACAGGGTTAAATGAACAAAATTTATTGGAAGGCCCCCAAAGGATACACCCTGGGCAGTGCAACAGCCTGGCTGGGGCTACACCCAGGTGGAATCCGAGATGGATCCTGGTCAGGAGGTTTTACACTTTTGTAAGTTTTGGTTCATCCACACACAGGGGTCAGTTGCCCAACCACAGCTTCAGGTTATGAAGTCTCAAGCCCCTGGCTTGCCCCCTTCCCTTTGCTGTTGTTTCTGCTTTTTGGGTAATGAGTGTTCTTGAATCTCTAGCTGGGAAGGGATTGTTTTGTCCAACCACCCTGTGAAGAGAAACTACTAACACCCAATATGAAGTTTCAGAGTTACACACCAAGCAGCAGAGAATCTGAAAAATATAAAAGCTGAAACCCAAGGCACCAATGGGATGAGGAGGAATTCCTCAGAGCCCAAGGTCTCTGAATGGACAGAACCTGTGCCGAGGGAAGGGCTGTGAAGTGTCGGCAGCTCTCAGCCCCTCCCTCCCTCCCTCCCACCGAGGTGGGAAGACATGGGATCCAAAGGGTTTTGTGATGAGGCAGCCTGGGTGAGCCCTGAGCTTGTGCCATGACCTCAAGCTGCTTCTCAACCACTTACTCCCTACAGCATCCTTCAGGTACCTCCCACCTGCCCCAAGGCGGGGCCATCTCTTGTCCCTGTCACACACAGCACTCAGCTCAACAGCTCCAACAGCCCAAAGCTAATGAAAAAACCCCACATCTCTCCATTATTTAAAAAAACCCCAAACACGCAGCTCCTCAGTGGCTGCTCTCTCCAGCTGAACATTTTTATGTGCTTTCAAAGAGCTCCTTCCTACTCTGCCCCTGGCTCTCAGAGCTGAGGTCTCAGGCAGGGCCATACCCATCCCACAGTGGTAAAATTCTCATTTCCTACACAGAATCAACAGTAAATTTCTCTGTTTCTATTAGAAGTAAAATATTTCAGCTCCCCATGGCTGTTTTGGCAGCATTCACTGAGAACAAGGGACAGTTCAGCTGGCTTGGGGTGTGTTTTGCACAAGAGATGGAGGCAAGTTTAGGGAATGATTTATTCCCTGCCACAGGATGGGTCAGGGCTGGCATCTCCCCACACACTGAAAGTGAAAATGGAGAGCTGAATGGATCACTGTTTTCAATCCTTTGGGACTGATTTTTTCCCAGCCCCTTGACCTCAGGAAGTCTCTATTCCAAGGGGCTCCATGTCTGCTGCTCCCCTCATGCCTGATCCTTGTTGATTGAACCACTTGGGATCTCACACATGGAACAAAAATCCCATGGGAGGGAGTTTTGAAGGCTCTAAAGGAATAAGCTGGACACTCCAAACTGCACCAGAGGTCGAAATTCTACCTCACCTCTCCACTCCTGACATCTCCACCTTTCTTTTCTCCTCACTCTACAAAATGTGGAAGCCTAAGGCAAAGAATTTCCCACTTTGCCAGGTTTTATGTGAGATTTCAGCATCTCCCTCCTCAGAATGTGCCCTGGGGAGGTTCCCTAATCCTGGGAGACTTCCAGCTGCCTCCTTGCTCCTGCTCTCCTGGCTCCATCCAGGTGAGAGGCTGTGGGACAATGGGAGCGTGCTCGGGAACAAGGGATTTTACACCCATTAAGGAGCTCACCCAGAGTTTTATGGGGCTCTGGTTTTAAGGCTGGGAGGAGCCTGCATTTCATATGGAACACAGAGCCTACGGGCATCGTTTCCCACAGCCTTCACCTTTTCCCTCTTGCTCTCTGTGCCAGCTTATCCCACTTGGCTTTGATGTCTCCAACGCTCTCCAAGGGAAAAAATTCCCAGGAGATGCTCTGTAAGGGAAACAAGGTCTAGAGCTACAACTGATGTCTTCAGACCATAAACAAACATCCCAAGGTGAAGAGGGAAATTTTCCAATTTCCAGGGGTCTTTGGCTTCTCCACTTTTCAACTCTCCAATTTAATCCAGGAGCAATTTGCAGCAATGCTAATTGTGTGCTTTCCCTGAGCTGGGCAAAGTTATAGGCCAATTATTTTTTCTCCACCCCTGTGATGCCTGTGGATTGCTGAAAGGAAAACTATCAAGGAAGAAGTAAAATTTTTTTTACCAAGCAGCAAAGCATCATCATTCCTTAATGTCCATGAGAAAAAATCAAAATATAAGCAAGGAAATTGGGCATGGGAAGTTTTATGCTGCCATGATTTCAGATCAAAAAGAGGTAAACTGATGCCTTTATCACTCCCAAGTGTTGAGATCCTTATAATTTAACTTTCAATTTATGAAGCAGATTTCTTCTGAGTGGCAAGACTACAGTTTTACTCCCATCCAAAGCTTGAAAACTGTATTTCCCCATCTTAGGATCTTTCGTGACCTGAAAGAAGGTCCCAGCTTCAGAGATTCACAAAATGCAGGTGTATTTGTAGAATTAGCTCAGATATTCACCCCATTTCTAAGGCTTGAAGTTTTAGAAAGAAAATCTGGATTTTGCACAAAACCAGGAAGCCAACTCCTTACTGAGGGCAGGAAATACAGGTCTGCTTTGAAATGATCGGAATTTTAATCCAGCTGAGTGAGGGAGAAAGGAATGGTGAGTGAACACCTCATGTCCACCACAAAGTTTGTGAGCTGGTGTCTCCCAAATCTATTTCCTTTTACGCTAAGGAGTTTGTCTGATTTAGAAGCAGACCCAGTCAGAGGTACATTGACAACTGGCATAGAAACATCACTTCTTCAATAGGCTTGGAATGCATCACAACCACTTCCTGGGAATGCTGTCCCATCGGAAGTGAGCAGCGTGTGGTTACAGTGACAGGCAAACAAACTCCCCCAGTAGTGCTGAGGAACAATGACAGCAGAATTTAATGTAAATATTGTCATTAATATGGCCTTTATTAATTAATATGGCATGTGACTAACACAAACCCAGCAACCTCTCCCTTCCCCAAGCCCACATTCCTTGCCCACAGTCTCTGGAACATTTACAGCCTCAAATCCAGATGCCAGATGAACAAACCTTCCCCCTAACCCCCACATACACAGAGACTGAGGCTCACCACCAAATTTTTCCAGGTTTTCCTTAGGGAGGAGAAGGACCTGACCACAAGGCCTTGCTAAGTCACCTGTGACAGGGTAGCCACTATGCCCACAGCCACCAAGCTCTGGGCCCCAGAAACCAAAATAGGACATCTCTTGGAGGCCAATGGATGTGTCCTGTGATCCCCTCAGTATTTCCACTGGGAGAAGCTCTCCAGGGAAGAGCTCAGATTTTCTGGCTGCATGGATGCAGCCCTGTTGGGTCCAGGGATGCTCCACCAACGTGCCTCTGATCATTCCTCAGCATTCCCACAAATCAGTGGCTCCTCCACTGTGAGGACTCACTACAAAAAAGCAGCAGCCAGCCAAGGTCAGAGAAATGATTTGGAGATGGAAAGCTCCTTACCTCCTTCAAAAGCTCCCCAGCCCTCACCGCTACCATCGGCAATATGATTGTTATGTGCAGCCTACGGATCACAACAAAAGCAAGGAGGCCAAAGACATATCAGGGGTTGTTTTTTTTCAATATACATTTGGCAAGGTTACAAGACAACAATTCATTTCCCTGGGGACCTTTTACTTCCCTATAAATTCCAAGAGCCACATTTATAAGCGAATTGGAAGATACGGGGTTTGGTTGTTTTGAGGTTTTTTTATTGTAAGGAAATTTGTTTTGCTTCAGCAATAGGCAAATATCTTCAGTCAAAAACGATGAAATGAAGGGCATGTTCCCACCAGAGGCAGTCTCAGGCCAATAGGATCTTAATGAAGAAAGAAAACTGGGATTGTGTGATGAACTACAAAGAAGATCTGCAGAAAGCTGAATAACACTTTCTGTCCGGAAACCTGAAATTGCAGGCACTTTTGGAAGGCTTTGGAATGTGTTACAAGTTGTAACCCTCCCAGCAGAACCTCAAAAGCCTTGGCTTGTTCTGCCCTTTTAAATCCAGGGCTTGACAGCTCTTTAACCAGAACCACAAGTGGTAGAGGTGGAAAAGGCCTAAGGATTATCTAATCTATTCCATGACTTAAATAGGCAGCAGCAACACTCAAACCGTGCTGCACAAGCGACGTGAAGATGCCTGCAGAGGAAGGAATCAGCCAGACTGGTGATGGGAGCATGAGGAAGCACATTCCTCTTGTTTTCCAGCTCGTTAATTAATCTCTGAGCTTGAAGAGTAGCTGTGGGGCTGCTGCTGACCAGAAGGATGATGACACAATATCTCCTCCAAGGCTGCCAGTGGATGCCCACACACGAAGAATTCATCTTTCCAAGTGGCACTAACCCACCCAGCAGATTCCCCATGAGGGTAAAAAAGGCAATGGCATTCATCCTCCACCAAAACATGCATCTTTTATACTTTTATAGCAATACTGCTTTGAGTCTTAAGAAACAAACTCTCAATAAATCACATCATAAAATATATCCAGGCTGATGGTTTACAGGAAAGCTCTGCAATGGCAGGGTTTTTTTTGAGGAAGGTTTTTTTGGGGATAATCCACCTTAAAAAAGGCAATTTGCTCCTGCTGCAGGAGGTGGGACAGTTTATTGTGTGTGGATTAAAAGCTTTGCTCCCAGTTTGAGGATTTCAAAGTCTGTCAGCCACTGGCAACTGAATTCCACCACCACCACCCCTTCCTTGTTTTATTGGTATTAATATTTGTGCTTTGTAGGTCTGCTGTGAAATGGATCATGGTTTCCTGAACTTTTCACCCTATTTTTTCCATGGGATTGGGAGCTCACAGGGGCACAACTCAGTTATTTATGTACTGTTGTAGAAAAGAAGGGATCTAGGCCTTGGCCTGAGATTTTCTGAGACTTCTGAATGATGGATTAAAGGCAAGAGTCTCTGGAGCTGCAGGTAGCAGAAGGGTTGGACAGCAGAGGGAAAAGGTTAGGCAGGAATCCAAACCTGGCATATGTGAATGCTGGGAGGGAATAAGAGACAAAACGCCCCCAAACACCCACCTTTAAGGATGGTGTTCCTCTCTCAGGTCACTATTTGGAAGGATCCTGCTGGGATTGCAGCCAAGGAAAGCCATGGAATGAGATAACAGCAACACATCAAGGAAAGGTTCACACACATTTAGGGATCCACTCAACTCCTGGCTGCCCTCAGCAAGGGATCACAGCCAGTGGACATAGGAAGACTTTGTCCTGTGTTGTCACCAGGTTATGGGGTGTTTCCAGTTGTCCTTCTTGGATACAGAAGGGACATACTGAAAAATCCCATCTCCTCTGGGATGCTTTAAAGTCCTCAGTGGTCCAAAGCAGATTTTTATCTATGCAGGATCTCCTGTGCTCAAAGACAACCTTGATGTCAGAGTCTGAGCTCCATCTGCAGGATACACCTCCCACCCCCCAGAGTAACATCCATACCAAAGCAAGAGCAGATTTCTGCTTTTTGGCATGTCAGACATCAAATTCCAGCTGGTCCCTCCTAGAAGCCCCAAAAACCCCAAAACCTTCTGCCACCATCTACATTGGGCTGCAGGAAATTTGGTCCTTCCCTGCATTACGCCTCTCTGATGGGAACTTGGGCGCCTCAGCACAACACGAGCTCAGCCAGGACTCAGTGCCTTTCCTCGGACATCTCACTGGCTCCCACCATCTTTTTGGGAACAAGTGGGCTTGACTCCACCCTGGCAGCCCTTGAAGGCAGAATCAAACTTTCCTGGGTCACTCCCATTCCTCAGGTTGAAGCAGGAGTGAGGTTTTGTTTTCAAAGCAGCTTTTAGGTCATGTGGGAGGCGGAGGGACCTTGGGTAAGACCATCCCTGAAGCCCACGGTGGCACTAGAGTGGTCCAAAATGTGAATCTGGAGGTTTTGCTTTATCATCTGCACAAAATACACAGTGAATCAAGGCTTTTGGGCACAGAAAAGCTGCCGGCAGATGGCCACCACCTCTCTCTGGCCTTGGCTCTTCGTGCCACTGCCCTCATGGAAGGGAACAATGACACTTTCCCAGCTGGAGCACAGGCTATGCTGGCATCCAGCAGCCCAGATGCTTTGCTTAGCTCTTCTCCATCCCTCCACTCTGCAAGGCTGTGCTGGGAAGATCAGGAGCAGATTTCTCCTGAGATTCCTGGCACTGCTCCTTCCGACCATGGCCAGCGACTCCAAGAGAAATTACTCTCTTTTATGTTCTGGCACTTCCAGTGTTGGCAGGAGGGAGGACAGAAGAAAACAAACCTGAGGCTCCCAGAAACTCCCTAAACAAACAAAAATTTCTTTTCAATGTGGTTCTGAAGAGAGCCAGAGAACTGGGGAGTAGAAGGAGGAGGGAGGCTTGGCCAGTGTTTCTCCCAAATATGGAACAAAACCACTCCTGCAGATGACACCACCCAGCTTCGACGGAAAAAGGTTCTAATTGTGAGGGAGAGACCTCTTGCACTGATAATCTGCTTTGCCCAAGGGCTTTAGGGAATGCTCGCTGGCAGAGGAAATGCTGCTTCAATCACAGGAATCATGGAATATTCTGAGCTGGAAGGGACCCACAAAGATCCCTGTTCAACCTCTGGACCTGCACACACCCCAGCAATCACACCATGTGTATCCCTTAGAGCATTGTCCAAACAGCCCTGGAGCTCTGGTAGCCTTGGGGCCATTCCCATTCCCTGGGGAGCCTGGGCAGTGCCCAGCACCCTCTGGGGGAAGAACCTTTCCCTGAGATCCAATCTAACTGTCCCCTGGCACAGCTCCGTGTCCCTAAGAAGGATGGACCGGCCTGGGTTCATCACAGCAGATCAGCTGGATTGTGGATAAAAATGAGCTTGGGGTCTTGCACAGGAGCTCTTCTAGAAGGAATCTCCTTTCCTCTTCTCCCTCTACATATTGATGTTGTGCAGACAAGAGCTGCTCTTCCCTGAGCATGTTAATGATGTCCCTGAGCTCACAGGGTGCTGTGTGAGGAGCATCCCTGCTGCTCCATGTGCCTGTTACACTGAAGCTGTAGGATGGAGAGGAATCAGCTTGGCCATGGGTCAAGGCTGACTTTGGGAGGCCATTCATGTACTGGTGAGACAGGAAAAGAGGATGAGGGTAGCATCCTCATTGCCCTTATGGAGCCTCCTGACACTCTAGAACCACACTTCACAGCATTTTTTTCTGGAGACTGCAGTTTGATTTTGCCCAGGATTGTCCTCCACGGGCAGTGCAGTCTGGTTTTCACTCACAGATTAATCCATGTCAAGTTCACAAGCATTGAGCTGGACAAGTTTGTTGAGTACTGATGAGCAACTGCTGGCCCCAACTCAGCTGATTCTAACCCATCTGGAAATCCAAAATCCTGATTCACTGTTGCACACAGCCCAAGGAAGCCTTTCTGTATATCTTAAATACACTTGATTTCTCTTTTTTCCCCCTGAAAATGGTGGTACTGGATAAAACTGGTTGCTAAAATATGATTTGTTTGTGATGGTGATTTAAATTAAAGGTCAGGAAATCCCAATCTCATGCACAACGGTTTAGTAAAGCTCTGCCTCCTGGCCAAACTTGCTTTTTGGCTGAGGAGTCACTACTGGACAGATGTGATCTGAAAAAGATCCAGCTGGTCAGATAACAAGAGCTCAGCTCCTAATCCCGTCATTAATGGACAAGCAAGTCACAAATGAGTCACTTCTACCTCTCTGGCTCAGTTTCCTTGCTAATAAAAATTAATTATATTTTCTTTTTTCTTCCTTGTATTTTTTTAATTTATCTGCTTTGCCTGCAGACTGATTAATGAGGTGCTTTTTCTGTGAAACAAGGGAAAAAGATGCTGGTCCTGGAAACAGCCTTCAGGAGATGCTGCTGAAGAAGTGCACCTTGTCAGGGGTGATAGAGCAGAGAGGCCAGAGTGTCAATTCACAGCTCTGCAACCTCACGGCATTGTGTTGCTGGTTCCCAATTGTTAATTTTCCCTTTTTGGATTGATTTTATCAAAAAACTCAGGGATTCTTCAGGAAGGCAGACCTTGCAATGCAATCAAAACTGTTCTACAATAAAGCTGACTCTAAGCGCTGTTTTCTCCCACAAAATTGCACAGGCTACAACTCACCGCTGCTCTACTCAGACATTTCCTAGGAAATGGATGCGTATATTTATACATATCCCCCTCAGCTCTGGCTAATTTCTGCTCTGGCTTCAGCACCCAGCTTCCCTAGGAAGCATTCACACACACCAGCATGGAGGGAATATACGGATTTCCAGGAGAGCCTCACACGCCCGCCGGCACCTGCGCTAGGAAGGGAAAGCACCACATGTGCCCAGGCCTTCTGGAGTCTGGGCTGTGCTTTCAGAGCCACAAGCCTGGATCCTGGGACAAATTAACATTTTCCATCCCCAGCTGTCCATTCTGCCTTGTTGCAACACCTCTTACCTACTTTTCGGGCTGACCTTGCGCTGGGCCTGAGACTGTTCACGAGTTTTTTAGTCATTGTTGAGAACAAGGAAAAAGAAACAAACATCTGGTTAGCAGAGCTGCCAAGTTCACATTCCTTCCTTGTTTTTCAACCTTTCAGTCCCTTTGTTTTCTGCCTGAAATTCCATTTGATGAATGCACGGAGAGCCACAGGGCACTGATTAGACTCAACTCCTGTGCTGACCCACGTTCACCAGCACTGCCTTGCTGGAAAAGCCACAGACCCCAGAACAAGAGTGAGACCCTGGTGGAACTACCTCAACCATGAATGAGGGCTGATCCTGCTCCCACTGAGGTCAGTGGGAGCTTTGCCACCAGTTTCAGTGGGAACAGGATGGGACTTTAATGTCGTTCCTGCAGTGAAGTACTGAAGTGGTGCTCAAGGCCATCCCCTGCCAAGCTGTGGCTTTGCCGTTCCTACAGCTCTCGTGTGGGGTTATTTTTTAATTGGAAACAATAACTTTTTTGAATCTTGGCCCACAGTGCTGGCACAGCCTGAACAGGCCAGGTGGAGCTGCTCCACCAGAGGCTCGTGAAATATCAAACACAAGAGGGGTCACATGACAACAGCTTTGCCTTCTTTGCCTGGTTTTCTGCATGGAATTCCATTTGAGAAATGCCTGGAGAGCCACTGGCCACTGCTTAGATGTAAATCCTGTCCTGTGCTGATCCACCACCACAAGCTTCAGCCTTCTGCATCTCTGGCACAGCTGGGTCCTCCTGGACCACAGCTCTTGAGACTTTCAGGAAGCTGGATCCATCCTCCTCAGCCACAGGGACCTCTTCACACCAGGAAAATTAAGGAGCAGCATCTGCCTTAGATTTTATCTTCCTACAAAGCAACCTCCCCAGGGGCCAGATCAGACCTTCAGGAGGCTCTATGGCATTCCAGAAGCACCTGTCTTTTGAAGAACCCTGCTAAGGCAAGACTCAGTTTTGATTGGAAACCAGGACCAACGGCCCAGTGGGAAAAAGAGCTTGGAATCGCTTCAGAGAGAAGTCTCAGGGAAAAGGTGAGGCACAAAGGGCCCACTGTGTTCTCACTCAATGGGGCGTCTTCGCAAGGCATTTCTCTCACTGTTGCTTGGAATACCAAGCCTCTGAGTCTCTTAAAAGCTTCCCTCTGTTTTTTATTTACGTGTGACTGAGTCTGTGTGCCTGAAAACCAGATTGGAAGATCATTAATCCGGGACAAGAAAGAGCCAGACTTATAGAATGCTGTCCCTCCCTCTTGTCAATCCTCGGCCACTCCAACCTACGCAACGACTGACGCTCTGGAGCGGGATTGTACCAGCCTGGAAAGCCTCTCTTTTCCATCAGGGGTGCCAAATCTGCGGCGTGGCTCAATGATCCAAGTTGACACCGGCCATGAGAACAATTCCATTCCCTCCCCGCTGGTCACTTCTGTAAATGCCAAGTTTTGGGCAACGCAATGTTTGTCATTTCCAGCAAACCGCTCTGTGATCTCATTTGCCTTGCCAGATTTATTTATTTTTAAAATGCTTTTTTTTTTTCCTTTCTTTTTTTTTTTTCTTGCGGCCATACATTTTAGATTAAAAAATAATAATCATGCAATCTCTCAGGAAATTGGGCTTTCAAAATCGGGACACGAGGAAGTATGGTCCAGTGGAGATTTGATCAGGCAGATTTTACAGCCCTGCGGCTTGTTGGATACCCTTTTTCATTAAGATTAGTTTCAGTTTCTGGCCCCTGCTCTCCCATCACGAGTCAGGTTTTTTTACCCAATGCCTTTTCAAGGGAACTACAAACTCAACAGCCAGTTATTAATTTCACTGGTGAATGCACAGTCCTTATCAAGCTTTAATTCTGATTTAAAGTGGTTTCTGAGTGAGGATATTACAGCCCCAAGGAGAGCTATTGGCTGCCCCATTCCTACACGCTGGAGGTCTGAACATTGTCAGTGAAGTTGCTCGGAGAGCTTTCAATCCCCACTCTCAGAACAAAAAGGATTTGGGGTGAGCCTGAGGATGTGAATGCAGAAGGAACCTTGGCATACTGGATCTGTGTTGGCATTTCCAAGCCTAGATGGGAATGCGCTTTTACCAGCTGGAAGGAGTAACAACATCAGTCCTGGAAATGACACAGTATTTATATCCAGAAACTTGAACAAGTATGGTGGAAACTACTGGGAAGTTCTGCTTTGCAGATGGAAATGGTTGAAACTTCCCTCAGCTTCCTGTCAGTTCCATCCATTGAGTCCTACCAGTTCAGAGGGGCTTGACAGCCTCTGCAAACCAGCAAAAAGTAACAGCAAAATCTTTAATAAAGAAAATGTTTTGGAAAGCAAATTTTAGTGGGCCTTCTCCAAATGAAGGGACTACATCAAGGCTTGGAAATTCTTCCTGTATGCTGTACAGATGCCCTCTCACTGACCCATAACTTCATTTAACTCTCCTCAAGAGGAAGAAAGGAATCCCTGTTAAAATTATTATCTTGCACAAAGAATATTTGCTTTGAGGGGAAGGCCAGCACACGTGCTGGGCTTTCTCAAAGGACTTCCATGACCACAGCACAAGCTCTGGGCTCTCACAGCCAGGAGATTCCTTTTGTTCCCCAAAGGAAACACATATTAGTACCCTGTAACACTCCATGGAGGTGCCCCAGAGCTCAGCACAGACATCCCCTCATATTCATGCCTTGGGTTTTTGGTGTCCCTTGGCCCCAAATTGCCTTAACTTCCACAGGCACAAAGCACAGGATGTTTGGTGGGTGGCGAAGACACCCAACAGCTCCTAACCCCTTTTCCAGCTGCCTGCCCACCCCCAAAAGGAGAGCCAAAAAGTGGGAGACTCAGTCCTGAAATGCAGCCCAGGGGCTGGAACTCCACAGCAGCCTCAGAACACATCTGCCCTCGCCTTCCAGGGGGAAAACCAAACCAGAGCGCATTTGCGCAATGCGTAATCAAACCCAGTTGTTCTCCAAGGCAGGAGGAAGATGTTCGTGCCGTCCTCCGAGCATCCATCCAGGGCTCTGTCTCCCCAGACTCCACCCAGTGTGATTTGTTCAGTTCTGGGTTGTGTTTTTTGCGTGTTTCCCCCTCATGGAGGTTTTCTAACCATAAGCGTTGCAAAGAGCACAGGAATATTAAGAGCAGTTGACAGAAGAGCTCTCGGGGGGCATGTAGCACACAGGCCCTCAGGATAATACACGTCTCCTATTGTTACAATTATTAGTATTTCCATTAGAGCGGGGGAGACGAGTTATCCAGGAGGGGAGGAGAGCCTGAAATCATGCATACCTTTTCCATGAGGCCCAATACAGGCTGTGACCTGAGTCAAAGCACTCAGACAGAGCCCAACTCATCAAATCCAGTGGCTGTAGTGAGAGGAGACCTACGAGTCATTTGATAAAATGCCACACGACAAGATATCACAGCCTCAGACACAGGACTTCTAATCTACTCCTAGTTATGGCTCTTAAACAGAGTTGATGCATACTCAGACTGTGGTGAGGCCCAGATACAGATTTCCCAGAGAAGTTGTGGATTCCCCTGGACCCCTGGAAGTGTCCCAGGCCAGGCTGGATGGGACACGGAGAAACTCGGGATAGTGGAAGGTGTCCCTGCCCATGGCAGGATGTTGGAACCAGGAGTTAAGATCCCTTCCAACACAAACTATTCCGGGATTTTATGGTCTCAGGCCACATTCAACTTGTTATTCCAGAGATGCTCTCCAGGCTCAGAACATTCTAGAAAGCAGACAAGTTTTCTTTTTGACCAAGACCAAACCAAAACCCCTCTCAGCTCTTCATTTCCCCATGGCCAGGTGGAAATTCAAGGCAATTTTCCCATGCAAGGCAACTCTCTGCACCATGACCTCAGTCAGTTCAGCCACAGCTTCTCTGTGCACCCTGTGCCAGGGCCTCACCACTGTCACAGGGAAGAATTTCTTCCTAATATCCCATCTAACCCTGCCCTCTGGAAGTTTGAAACCATTCTCTCTTGTCCTATGACTAAAAAATGCCTCTTCAGGCTTCTGACAGCCCCTTTAGGTACTGAGCCCTCTTCCTTCTTCTCAGGGCTCTGTGACCACCATCACCCCCAAAGCAAGCTTTCTCCAGCTTCAAAATGTTCCTCATTCCAGCCTGTTCCTGGCAGATTCACACAGAGAACTCACACACAAGCAACTGAACTCAAGCAAGACACGGTGTCACCTCCAGGGCTGAGCCCATCCCACGTGCTTCAGCTCTGGGGCAAAACCTCTTGGAATTGGCAACAGTGGAGACAAGAAACATATTAATCTTCCCGATCCATCTCCCTCTAATCTGCCAAGGAGTGTCCCATAACTTGTGACTGATGGCTCCTTACCCAGTCCTCCCAGAACACATTAATCACTTTGAGACACAGTAAAGCTTTCTAGTGAAGAACAAAGCACAGCTGTTAAGAACAAGCAAATGCTGGGCTGGCTTTCGTGGGCACATCACACAGCACCACTGCCCAGTGAGGGAACTTCCTGTTCTGATGCAAATAATGAACATTAATTAGCACAGATAGAAGGTCTGTCATGGCATTTATTTATGACTAATTTCAGATTTTCATTGTTTGATGCATGTGAGACAGATTGCACTTAGTGAAAGCTCTGCTGAAGTGAGTGGGTAACTTGAATTTTCCTAAAATATTAACCCCAAATTCCTTATCTTCACCTGCCTCAGCTGTCTCCAGCAGATATGGCCAAGCTGCATGAGGTCATGGACTTCTATCTATCATAGAGATACTTGTGCTTGCATTAGCAAAGGTGAGGTTGTGACCACATGACCTGAGGAAAGGGAATGCCAGGAGGTCTTGGACACATGTGAAGAAGTTAAAAAGATGAAAATGTTGTAGGGTGAAAAATTATAGGGAGCCAAACTAAGCCCTTCAACTAAGTAAATGACAAAGAGGAAGCCAGAACCTGGGGACAGACTGTGGAGCCACAGACACTAGCAGAAACAAGGCAAAATCCCACTTTGAACATTAGGAAATGTCTTCTATTAGTAAGAATAAGAAAGCACTCTTGGAGGCTTCCTATATTCATCAGCTAAAATCAGCATAATAATTTCTTCCCTTTCTGCCCCCTGAACCTTCTCTACCACCTGTGGTCTCTGCACAAACACATCCTGCTGCAGAAAAAAACCCCAAACAACTGTTCCAAAGGTCAAAGTAGTTAGAGAAGTATAAAACCTTGCATATGTGGAGGAGGTGGTTCTGCAATGCTTCCATTCATCTCCAATTTTGGGTCCATGGAAACCACAGTGCAAAGGGGGCAAACGAACCTGGCCATGGAGTTTGTGCATCTTCCCTTCAGGATTCCCAAGGAAGGCTCATGCTTGGTCACACAGAGGTCACACGAGGAGCCAGGTGTTCCATTTCTGCTGTTCAGGTGTGCAAGGGCACCAGGGAGTTTATTCTCTTCATTTGTGGGTTTCACTGGTATTTCCACTGGAAAGGACAATGTTTTGGAGGCTTGGTATGTTCCTGAAGAACTGGGGGTGACTCCAGAGTGTAATGACATTATTAGCCCAAATAAAGCAAGACATGTCCCACTACAGCACATGTAGAAGGCATTTTTACACCATTTTTAGGACTCCAGAGTCACTTCAGCCCAGTGCAGGAAGCCAGTTGCTCTGGAATACCAGCTGCTCAGAAGAACAAAAGACTAGTTAAAAGAACGAAGAGTTTAAATCCTCCCTTTTTTTTTTTTCCCCCCAAGAAGTGACTTTCCTTTGTCTTGCTTCGCTGCTTTTCAGTGAGCTGAACAGATTAAGTTACTGCACCATGAGCAAAAGTTGAGCTACGATCACGAACATGCCTTTCTTTGGTGAGCTTGTCCAGAAAATGAATTCCATTTCTCCACATACCTGAGGAGCAAAAGCACTTGTGGAGAGGAATCTCCCCCACAGGGAGCCCTTGTGTACTTTGCAGTAGTATTTTATTAAGAGCTGGAGAGTTCAAGGGTCTCACAAATGTAAGTTTTCAATTAGCTTTCCATTGTGTCCCAAACAACCTCTAAATATTCAACTAAACTTTAATCCAATCACTTGATTTGACTCCAGGCATGATTTATCTTTTAATCATCATCTGCTCAATGAGGGGGGAAAAGAAAGCAAACTTGTTCTTGGCCCATCATGACTCATACAAGATTTTACTGCCATCACAGTTGTGTTTTCCTTTTGGCTGATGTCTTGGCAATTGCAAGCACTGGCTTTGGCTTTCTGTTTAGGTATGATCTTTCCTGCTCATTTCCCCACCTCCCAAAATGCTGAAAAGCACTAGATGTTTGTCCTTTATAGTTTTTCCCACCGAGGCATGTGATGCTTTTTTGGATTGTTTTTTATTTCTTTTTTGCCATCCCTCGACATTGCATTAATCAGAAATGTCTGCTTTTTGACCTACACTCAAAAACACAAATCATGCCTTAAAAAGAGGGCTCACACTTTTAAACAAACAGCATTTTCCTGGAAGGATATATCACACAGAGAGTGCTGCACCAAGACACAAAGCAGCCAGGACCTTACCAGGACCTCAGCTCTGCAGCTGGGGCAAGCCTGGTGAGATTTAATCGTTCCTCCACATGCTGGTGATGCCTCAGTTTCTCCATCTGGGAATGAGATTTTCAATGCATAAAATATTATTCTCCATTTCGGGGGTCCTCCACAAGACCAGGATGTCCGATGGTCCCTCTGGGCCAGTGACACCAGTTCCTGACCCACTCACATGCAACACCCCAGCCACGCTCAGTGCTCCTCTCCAGCAAAAAGAAGGAATGAAATGGAGCCACACTTTGCCCAGGAGTGCCTGGGCCTTTGAGGCCTGGAAGTGTTGCACATCTCCCCATGCTCTGTTATTCCCATCAATAGCTGGTGGAACTCGCAGCTCCACTTTCCAAAGGCTGCTCTCAACACAACTCACCCAGAACTCCCCAGAGCACACGGATTTCTCCAGAGATTTCCCATCTAAGCCTCCCTCACTACCTCCAGAAATCTCAAATTCCTTGAAGACTGACTCAAATGTCAGCGCCAGACTAATAGCTTTTGATAGTTCTCTCCCAGTGCCAAGTTTTGAAGCAGAAGATTGCATGAAAAGCTCAGGTTTCTTCTTTTAGTTTGGTTTGTTTTTTTGTTTTTTTTTGGGGGGGGGAAGAGCTGGGTTGGTTTTTTTTTGGTTTGTTGTTTTTCCCTTTTTTTTTGGTAGGAAAATCAGAATACATAACCCTAAAGACAAGCAGCCTTCCCCAAATGCACTCAGTTGGAAAAGACAGGAAGCTTTTTCAAACTAACATCATCACCTCATTGACCAGCTCTGCTCAACATTAAACAGTACCTGTCCAGGAATTCCACAGGAGCAGCCATACTGTCCCTGTCCAGGAAATTCCACACTCTCCCAGCACTGGATGCTCATGGAAAGGGCACAGGAATCTGCTGATAATTTCCCTTGCATACTCCTTCAGCCTCCACCAAACAATTGAGGGATTTCTGGAGCTGTGGCTGCTTCCTGCTGTGGTTGCAGCTATTGATCATGGAGAGGTGAGGCTGTCCTCTTTTCCTGGGGAAATATCAATAGGACAAGGGAAAACACCCTCAAGTTATGGCAGGGGAGGTTGAGGTTGAATAGGAGATAAAAATTCTTCAATGAAAGAGTGGTCAAGCATTGAAACAGGCTGCCAAGGAAAGTGGTGGAGCCACCACCCATGGAAATGTTCAGAAAACAGAGAAATGTGTTGATTTTTGATATGGTTTAGTGGACATGGGATGTTCAGTCAAAGGTTGGACTTGATTATTGTAGAGGGTTTTTCCAGCCTTTAGGATTCCCTGACCCTCTTTGAAATGTCAGTGGTTTCTTTCCACGTGGGTTGAGGATGCAGCCTCAACCAGGCAGGAAAGGAGACATGCACAGGGATGGAGAAAGAATCAGGCATTTGCAGACACTCCCGTGCCCAAAACCTGAGTAAATGAACTTACTTGAGGTCATGTTGAATAAAGACAGGAAAAAAAGTGCCTGCCCACATCTCCAGATCTTTTGATGATTGTCCCTAAGACTCTGGTTCCTCCCTCACGGCTGTGACCCTTGTCTGACAGAGAGCATTGGCCCATCTTTGATCCAACAGTGACCTGCCAGCTGGAAAAAGGAGGAAATGCTGAAAAATAGAGTGGGATATCATCGCTGGGTATCCCATGATGTGGATCATCCCAAACTTGCCAGGCAGGGCATGCTGGCATGAGATTCAACTCCAGAGTGGTGTCCTCACCAACTATACTCAATAAATAGCTCATCCAAGTGGTTCCAGTATTGTTTCAAGACTTAATCTTCCGTTTTGTATGGATTACAGCAGGAGCTTCCAGTTGCTTCCATCTGCTCCTTTCTTTGTCCAGATTTGGGATGGGATTTTCTCTTTATTTGTCATCATGGCTAGCACCCAACCTCATCCCCAGATTTCTGAATTTTTTGCCTCTTAATTTTGAAAAGATTTCTGCAACACAAAAA
>VZTB01016921.1:367445-392356 GCA_013397245.1 Thryothorus ludovicianus | reverse complement strand
AAAAAAAAAAAAAAAAAAAAAAAAAAAAATCCCAATGCAACCCTCCCCTCTGTGCCCAGCTCAGCATCAGCATAACCTGGCGTGACAGCTCTCCATGAGAAACAGGTTTGGGGTGTGCTTCGTCCTGCCCCCGTGTCCACAGAGCCAACCGAGGCACTGAATCACATCCAAGGCACATCCAAGGTGGCTGGAAAAAGCCAGGAAGAGCCACCTTCCAGATGGAGAGCAGGGCTGAGGCCTCTCACACAGTCCTGGGAGCTTTTCCCAAGCCGCTGTTTCTGTTTTTTAGTGGGAACATGTGCTGGCTTCCCATAAAGCGGCGGCAGCTGCCAGTCAAGCAGGCATCACTCTGTAAAGCTGCCCTGGGGACCCTGTTTGCAGGGCCAGGGTCTCCAAGCAGGTTTATGAGGTGCCACCTCAATCCCTGGGGCAGCTGTGCAGGTGCAGTCAGCAGAGATGAGGGGAACTGGGAATGGGTCAGCCTGGGCTTCAGGCTCTGCTCTCCGGATGCACGGCAGGAGATTCAGGCTCCAAAATCGCACAAAAGTGGTGCATTAATGGGGAAAGATCATGGGACTTCTGGCAGGGATGCAAGCTGGGGATGAGCAAGCAAAGGTCTCTTCTCTGTCTCAACTTTTTGGGTGTTCCCATCTGTGTCTCCTCATCAGCTCCCTCCTTAAGGAAAGCAGGAAGATTAAGGAAAAAAACAACCCTGGAACAGGTATGGGAGAGAGTGGGTTGAGTTTTTTTTCTCTGTAATTTTTTTCTTTTTTTCATTAAGTAATGATAACAAAACATGCAGATATTCGGGATTTCTTGTACCTAAAGAGAGGGCTCCAGGGGACGGGTAACCCACCTCAGTAAAAGCTGTACAAGCATCTTGCAGAAAATACATTTTCTACAGGGGCAACCCAAACCTTCTGGGAGCAAGGTACCCAAAGTCACCACTCAGACATATCCAAAAAATACCACTAAGAACAGCATTAGATGTCACATGAATGGCATGAATGACAAACTTTCTTCTCCCTAGAGATATTTCTCATTGGATGTGGACACAGGGTTATTCCTGGGAATTTTCTGCAATCCCAGCATAATGTTAACATGCTGGGGGGATGTTTCAGATGGTTCAAGTGTAAAAGAATCATGGAATAGTTTGGGTTGGAAGGGATCTGAAACCTCATTTCATTCCACCCCCTGCCATGGGCAGGGACACATTGTACTATTCCAGGTTGCTTCAAACCCCATCCAGCCTGGCCTGGGACATTTCCAGGGATCCAGGGGCAGCCACAGCTTCTCTGGACAAGCAGTTTTCCCAAGGCCATTCCCCAAAGAACATCACTTTCCTTCAGGATCTCCATGAGCACTTCCATGGTGTTTGAGATCAAAGCACAGGCTGGCATCTCCCAAAAATGACCATTCCCTCACACAAGCAGTTCCAGAGCAGTGACTTGGATAAGGAATCACTTGGCAGCAGGAGCCCAGAGGTCATCCCCTGACTCGTAAAAGGCTCTGGGAGAAAGGGAAAATACCCAGTGACTGTTTTTATGAGAGAAAATTCCTTCCTTCTCCTGGAGACTGGGATTAATCTTCTGTAACTCTGCAGAAAGGTTAAAGGGACTGTGTTCACTTTTAAACACCAAAGGTATTTAAAGCAGAGCCTACCTTGACTCGTTTATACTAAATTTGAAATAAATCAAAGTCATATTAACAACCACTCACCAGTGCCTTCCTCCACAATCTCTGACATATGAGGTTTCAACCCAGCGAATAATAAAGGTCCTGTTACCTTCTTCACTTGAATCAACATCCTGCAAAGCCTCACAATTACTGGCGCATCCCAGGAACAGCCATCAGCCCTTTGAAATCCTCTTGCCCTGGAAATCCTTGCTCTGCTTTTCATTATATCCTCAATTCACAATCGGTTCAAGTTAAAAAGCAGCACATTCCATTGCTAAATGACAATACTTGCACTTTTCTTGTCCCTAGCTCTTCTCAAACCACGTGCCCAGCGATTCAGGTGTCCCAGGCCTGGCTGGTGGCTCCAGAGGAGCTCCAGGAGCTTAGTGTCCACCCTCTGGCTGGGACTCCAGGGAGCTCCACCAGCCAGTCCCTGGAGATCCCTCCATAGCTGCATTTTGGCAATGCCTTCACTCTCACATGTGGAAGGAGCCAAACCACCACGAGCTGCACAGTCCCACCTGGATAAAACCTTCCTCAGGACTTTTTGGCATCTTTCACCTGCTATTCCCTGCTCATCTGGGCCCCAGTTCTCAGCTCTGAGGATGAGCTGCACAGTGTGACGTTGGATTAGTGGCTATGACATGATGGATTTGTTCTTTGGAGTCATCTCACTTGAAAGTGAAGCATCTGGTCCTTTTCCCCATCTGTTCTTTGTCCAGGCCAAGAGCTGACTCCCTTTATTAAGCAATTAAAGATGATGGAAATGTATTCAAGCTGAATTTCCAGAAAAAAAAAAGAAAAAGTGGAGAATATTAATAACAATTATCAGCTTTATAATTGGGAAGGTTCCCCAAGCTGAGTCTGAAATAAGGCAAATGGGACAAGAAGGGGCAAGAAAAATCTGCTTCCAAAATAACCTCAGGTGACCCATTTATCTTCGAGATCCAGGTACAGTGTAACAGCTTCCAGTTTCTAAGGTACTGGAAAGGAAAAAAAAACCTGCAGTGGAAATACTCCCTGAAAGCAGGTTTGTACCCAAAAATCCATGAAATCAGAGTTTGCTGTGGGTGGATTTGTGTAGATGGCAGAGGAAGGGGGACAAGGCTGAGGAAGGCATTCCCAGCATGAATAGGAAAGTTTTAAAAGGCAGATGTGGACATCCAGACTTGGAAAATCCAAACCCAAAAAATTATGGCTCTGTTGCTTATCACAGACATAAATCCTGGGCAGAATTCCTGGCTCAAGAATTTGCTTTCATCAGACCCTATTGATTAAAAATGACCAGCAGTCAAATACTATTTCTGCATCCCACTGGAGCTGAAGGGCTTTGGGAGAAAATAGCAATTGAGTAGCTCTTGAAATTATAACAACACATCATAAGCAACAGAACCCGTGCTCAGGGTGGCACCCCAGTTCCCTCAATCCCTTTGGGACATTTCTTAACCAACAACTTCCAGACAGGTGAAAAATTAGCCCAATTATCTGCACATTCCTTCCCTCTCTGATGAGCAGAGCTTGATAAACCCTGGGAGTGCAGCAGGTCTGGATTTGTGGTGAGAGGTGCTCATGTGAGAGATGGGAACCTCATCTTCTCTCCTGAGATCCAACCTCTTTCATAGCTGCCTTTCCAAGGGGAAACCTTTTCTTATTTTCTCTTTCTTCCCCTCCCCTTCCCCCTCCTGCTTTGTCCAGAGCCTCTCCAAGAGAGCCAAATTCCCCCTGAACATGCTAAAAGGAGGATTGCTGGAACATCTGCTCTGCATCTGTGGAGCCAGACATATCCCCAGGCAGCACTGTTAGCGGTGATGGATCTGGGAGGGACCGTGGAGAGCTGGAGAAGCATCTGCTCAGAGAGGGGAACCCAGCACACGGAACTCACCCAGGTATCTGCTGAGCCCCCTGCTCTCTGCCCGCTCTTCCCAGTGCACAGCTTTCTCTTCCAGAGCACTTCCCAGGAGCTGTTCTCTTTCCAGTTTGGTATTTTCAAACATCTTCTTGTCCCAAATGAGCACCACCAGGTCCTCAGCTCCACAGTGAGTGGGGAGCTGGAAAAGAGCCTGGAAGAGAACCTGGTTTCTTTAGGGAGCATTGCTTGGCCAGGACACCGGGAAATACTGTTGGGATCATGGCTGGACTTGATGAACTTAAAGGTCCTTTCCAGCCTTAATGGTTCCGTGACTTCAAAGAAACCATTTCGGAGTAAATTCCACCTTGATCACTCAGGGCTCAAGCTTCAGCCCTGCCACCTCTGACTGTGGCCTTTCCTGCATCCATCCCCTCCTTCCCTGTTCCTTGTTGGGATTCAGTGTCTGTCACTGTGAACTTTCACTACACCAAAATCTTGTTCCTTGGCGCATTGGCGTCAGAACAAATTATTTTCTCTGTACAAAACCAGTACAAAATTCACGCCCTAAGTGACCAAAGGAGACAAGACAAACTCGAATTATTTAACAGCCATTTGTCCTCTATTGTCCAACCTTAACGATTCTGGAATTGTCACACTTGGCATTTTCCTTTCTTACACAGATTTACAATTAATGGATTTCCCGTTTATTTGCACAAGGAGAGAGAACAAAGGCAGCTCTAATGTTTCCTAACCTGTCACCTTCCCACAGCTATTCTGCAAGAACCTTTCCTCCAGCCTGTTTTCTGCTGCCTTAAGCTTCCTGGGACAGGTAGAATTGCCACAAGGGAAAATGCCAGGTTGCTAAGAAGAGACCTTTACAGCCTGTGCCATATCCTAAAGTCAATCCCTCTTTTCCCAGGGCAAAGCTGCAAGGACTGCATCCTAAGACACTGTTAGATGGAGAACCTGAGAATCCTTTGGGATCCATGGAAAATGCAGGTTGTTTTCTGCTCTCTGGCTCTTTACCTGAAGCTGTTGGGCTTTGTCCCCTCAGGAATCTGCCTGTGGGTCACAAATTTCACAGGTATCTCTTGAAACTTCACCACATAGCAGCAGGATGAGAATCTGTGTGCAAAGTCAAGCACATGATTAAGTACTTTATAAAAGTTCTTTACAACATGTTTCAGGAAAAGTATTTAGGCTTGCTTTAACTTTAAACATGATTCCTTTCCATTCACTTGGGTCCTTAAAAATATGACTTAAACTATTTCTGAATTAATTTGGACATTGGCATAAGCATTGTGGAAATAAAAGAGAATGAAGCACACACTTACTTTATGTACCTGCCCTAAAGCTCTGGCAGTGTTTAACACCTTCCACCCCATCCCTGTGATGCTGGAAACCTGCTGTTCTCCCAGTTTCCAGCTCTTCCAGAGGAGTGGCCCACCTGCTCCACCACTCCAGGACTGCACCCAGTGTGGTTTTACAGCTCTGGTGTGAGACAGAGCATTGGATGGCCACAGAGCAAATGTGTGATTCAAGTGTAAATGGGAAATGCAGCAACCTAAGGAGGTGGTGTTGGCTCACTTAAATGAGGTACTCCTGTGCCTCAGTTTTGTACAGCAGTGCATCCCACACCTTCCCTCTCCAGAGGAGATGGAGATGCCACTCCTGCTGTCAAACACAGGACCGTGTGTTTGTGACAGCAATATAATAGCATTTTGTTTGTCCCCATTTTGTGAGGCTATTAGCACTTCACCAAAAAGATAAAGGACTACTTTGTTCCTTCCTCCAACCTCTCCTCACCAAATGAAATCCCTGTAAGAAGCAGATGGAGAGACTAGACTTGTGGAAGGGTTCAATAACTGCTTCAATGGATTTTCCAGGAGAAAGTCAATAGAAATCTCATTCTGTCTTAGATTCACTCATATTGTTTTGTAGTGGACGGCTAATAAAAAGGGAAGCATGTGTACTGGTTAGTTTTGAGATGAGAAGAGGAGCTATAAAGTATTTCCTGCTGAGAAGACATGAAGTATTTAAATCCCCAGTCCCACTTGGATTTGCAACCGGGGAGAATTTTTCCATAATCTTCCCCAAGGACACAACAAGAACTCCCTGCCCACATTTGTTGGGGTGGGGGGCTGTTAATGAGATCAGAACAACCCCGTTTTCTTGATAAACTGAAGTCGTGAGTAGTCCTTGAGCTTGGTGGCCCAGGGGCATGGAGGAACTTCCCTACAGCTTCGAGCAGGGAGACCCCGCTCCAGAATCTCTCCTCTGGGAGCCGGTGGATCCCGATGCACAGATGGAGAACCTCCTGCTGGAGTGCCTGGCAGAGCCCTCCTGGCCAGGGCCGGGGGTTGCCGAGCTGGAGAAGCTCTCGGTCCCGCCGGACCCCGCCGGGCGGCCGCGGCAGCGGCGCGCTGCCAACCTCCGCGAGCGCCGGAGGATGCTCAGCATCAACTCGGCCTTCGAGGAGCTGCGCGGCCACGTGCCCACCTTCCCCTACGAGAAACGCCTCTCCAAGATCGACACGCTGCGCTTGGCCATCGCCTACATCGCCCTGCTCGGGGACATCCTGCTGTCGGGCTGCCACCCCCGTGCCTACGTGGAGCGGTGCCTGAGGAGCGGCTTCCAGAGCGCCCAGCGAGCCGCCTGGAACACGAGCGGTGAGCGAGGGACGGGAGGTGTTTGGGCGAGCGGAGCCATCCTCAGGGCCAGCTGCTTTTGGGAAGCCGCTTGTGACGCCCAAATAGCGCAGGAGTGACCTCCAGAAAAGAGGGAATCTAAACCAAGTCACAGAAAATCGTAATTCACCCTCTTCTCTTTCTTTAAATGAAGATGTCTTTCTTTAAAAAAATTGGATAAACACCCCCTCCCCCTTAAAAAGCAACTTGCTAAAGGAACGGTTCATTTTACAAAGATGAACTTAAAGTATTCTCAGAATATATTGCTAGAATTTTAAAAAAAAATCTGTGTTAAATTGTTCTTTTCTGATGGAACCCTTAGAGATTTTCGAAGTTTTCTTTAGAAGTTCTCTTTAGCTTGTACTTGGTAGAGAAAAACACCTGGATTTGGACACAAACAGCATTTAATTTTTTAAAATACAGACGCTCCAGTAACCCCGAGCTTCTCAGAGGTTACAGTTCAACACATGAACCAGGATACGCAAGGCAGAATGTTCAAATTCCAAGCTATTTTCAAAATATGGGGAAATAAATATCTATTTGTAATTTATAATCTCATATAATTGTTTCTGTTTTAAAGTTAAGGGCTGTTATTCAGTCTTTTGTTCGGTTTGTACTTAATCCCTAATTTAGCTGGAATGAATTTAGGCCTTTCTTCCTCCAGAATATATTTTTTATCTGGATGCTGTATGGTGAAGATGGGAAATTGCCCAAACTGCCAAACACAGAGCCTCAATCTCAGAAGAGGACAAGCTTAGAGTAGGGAGGAGCAGAGGGGGATTTCAGTACTTCTTGGTTCTTTGCATTGTAAGTTAATTAATCTCCTTTCCAACTCTGTTCCTTTACTGAATATGTTCCTTTGGATCTTGGAAAGGGGCCTTCAAAATGAGTCTTCAAAAAGTGCAGCACAAGTAAGGAAAGAGATAAGTCAGTGAATAGAAATATTTCTCTTCCATATTACAGGGAAGTGGCAAAGGGACAAAGTCTGCAGAGGGAAAGCAATCCGTTTACTTGAAAGGAAAAGCTAATTGAGTTTTTTCTCCTTTCCTAATTATTTCCATTATCTGGATGACTGGGAAAATGACTCCTGATATACCACTGATTATAACTCTCTTGACTACAGAAAAATATATTGTAGTGGCCAGATTCCCCTGCTTTTAGCAGATTTTAAACAACACAAATATTTCTCTTTGGGATCCCCCTTTTGCCATGCTTCCTGTCCTGAGGAGCTCTGCTTGGAAAGATCTAATTGAATGAGGCTCCTCTTCTGGAGAGGCTGGATAGCTGACTCATTAAAGGTTAATTAAAATGCTGAAATGACTGTGTTTTCCTCTCTCCCTCGTGCAGATCTGACAGCCCGCCTGTCCTGGGTAAAGTGGGATTAAGGAAAGGCGTTTCAAAGCACCGAAACCTTTGGCCTGGAGTGCTGGGTACCAGCTGCTCAATTCCCAGCACTAACACTCATTGTCCTGGAGCACCTTCCCACCTCATTTCCAGCACCCAGCTCTGTTGATTCGTGGCTCTTTAGGGTCCTTCTCTTTCTCACTGATGATAGACTTGCACTCACTTAAATACAGCAGAACATTAAAAACCAGTGCCAGCACAACCACAGCCCCACCATTTTTCTCTTCCACTGGATGAGGATAACGTCCAAATCTCATTTCCAGCATGTGAGAAACAAGATCTTAAGAAAAAAACTAAGTAATACCTGTGGAAATGTAGTGCTTGGCTTAAGATATCTGGGGTGATGGTTGTGAAAGTCACCAGTGATTCAGAGACCATGAGAGTCTGGGAGGTGAGATATGGCTCTGTAGATATCCAAAATTTCTTATGTCTTCACAGAAAATTTTGGAAGGAAAGGACATAAGAGCCCATCTCATTCCCACTCCTTTTCCATGGGCAGGGACACCTTCCACTATTCCAGGGTGCTCCAAGTCCCATCCAACCTGGCCTGGGACACTTCCAAGGATCCAGGGCCAGTCACAGCTTCTCTGGGCACCCTGTGCCAGGGCCTGCCCACCCTCAATCTGAAACCTTAAAGTTCTTTATCCTGGCATTTTGTAGCAGGAAAGAAAATTAAATGTATTTATTATTTCTCATTCCCACTAGATAATCTCACAACTCCAATCTCTAGGAAGCAAAAGCATGTCAGGAACTGAGCTTTTGCTCTGGTTGATTTGTTTTGTTTTGGGGACAGTGAAAAAGGGCCTTAGAGGTGGAAACTGTGAAGAACCTTTTCAGCTTTTCAATTTTTCTGTCAAAAAGAAAAGGAGAACTTAATCTTAGGTGCAACAATGTATTTCAGTCAATTTAAAATAAAACATTCAATCTCAAATTTTGACTCTTTGCTTTCTCAATCACTTTAAGAGATTTGGATGAAGTTTTACAGGAAACAGCACCTGAAAAGGTGAAAATATTTTTTAAAATTTTTTTAAAAATTGCATGAAAATGCAATTTTCTACTTTTATCTCCTTCTCTCCTCTGGAAATACTGGTCCTCCATGTCATCAAAGTGTCACAGCACCCCTGGAGCAGCTATCACATTGTCACCTCCTGGTGAGATGAGGGCTCAGTGGGTTGAGAGCCAGGGCTGAGAGCTCCACACTCATTTCAGTGGCCCAAATAATCCCAGTAGGGCTATCCACAGGTTTTCATTAGGAACTTTATTTCTCCAAGGTCCCACTGATGGCAACAGGGATTTGGGATTCATCCCTCCAAGCTGCCTTCAGCCAGAGCCCTCAGGTTGCATCCTACAATCATCAGAGTACAAAAATGCCTCTCCAGGGTTGTCATGGCTGGTGGAGGAATCACCTCCAATCAGGAGTAAAAAGTCCTTTACCCCAAGCTGATTTTGGGCATCCAGAATCCTTGTCTCCAGATAATCCCTCATTTCAAAGATTTAAATGTCTGCCTGGCTTTTCTCTACCTTGCATCTGAACTTTGTGCTGGGCACAGGACAATAATGCCACATCCTGAAACAACTATTTGCTGCAGGCAGCTCCTGGTTACAAGAAGAAATCTCTTTCTTTGCCTCTTGCTGCAGCCTAGAAATCCTCAATAATGGCTTTGGAAGCAAGCTGGATGTGTGCAGTAGCAGCAGGGAAGCACATCCACAGTAAGGTGATTTGGGGGGATCTTTCAGGTTCAGGCTCTGCTTGTTTGGATGGACAGAAGCCGTTGGTATCAAAACCATCATAGCAACAGAGCAGGAAGAATTGTCCTGGGTCAGAGCTTTTCCTCCTTGTGGTGCCTCCAGGTGAGGAAGGAAGATAAAGTTGAAGTCCTGCTGAGATGCAAACACCCATCCCTGGTGCTCCACACTCAGACAGCAATGCCAGGATGGATAAAAATATCTGCTGAGCTTCCCACAGCCTAGTTCCATCAGCATCATAGTGGAATTCCATCAGGATTGGCCAGCTAGGCTGGGGTCTGCAGGCTTTGCCTGATGTAGGATCACTCCCACACCTATCCCTGCTGCTGTCAAGGAATCATTACACAAATGTGATGATCACACAAGGCAGGGTTTGAGGAAAAAGCTGCTGGAATTCCATGATGACTGAGCTTGGAAAAACCACAGCAAGCAAACCCTGCAGTAGATATGTAAGGATTGGGGCTTGGGTTGGAGTCAAAACCAGAAATAAAATGTTCCTTTTGGGACCTGCAACCCTAACGTCAGGCTCTTGAATCAAGGAGTAGAAGTCAAAACATTTATTGCCACTGATGAAGATGTTTCTCCTCGGCACTGGTGTCATTCCATCCCCTTCCTCTCCACGTTTGACTGATGCCTCTTAGAGGGGACAGTCCACCTCTGCCTGCCCTCCCCAAGCTACCTGGAGTCTGCCAGACTCTTCTTTGGGTGATGCTCCACCCAAAATTGCTAAAGCAATGGTCGCTTTTGGGGTGATGTGTTGTTAAATCATTTGGATACAACTGCCTGCTGAAATGGCAAACGGGTCTCAGAATCAGGTGAGACTCTGATGGTCCCATTAAATTCATGTAAATAAAAGCAAATCCAAGAGGGCATCTGCTCTCCGTGGCCAAGGGAAGCCAAGCTGGTGCTATGGCTCCCTTCCCGCTAAACTGAGCAAAAGTATATTGGCTCTTCAGGGATTTTTCCCACAAAAACCATTCCTGAATAGCTCCAGGGCTGGACACAAATTTGTTCTTGAACAAACCTGCCCTGTTCTGATTGAACTTCAGCTCCTGGATGAAGATTACAAGGCAGAAAGATGAGGGGGAAATTGTTTCTGTGCAGGACATCTACACTGTGCCAGCCCAGGAGAACAGGTGAGTGTGGACTCTGTGGATATACTCCATGTCCACCCATCCTATCTCCTCCCAGTTTTGACTCATTTCTTGGGTCACAGCTCTCCTGTCAACAGGCCTGACTGGCAGCACAGTGAGATTCTCTGACAGGGAACTGACAGTTACCCTCATTCTTCTGTTCCTTCATCTCACGATTTATTCCAGGAATAAATTACACAAATCCTCCAGTGCACGCACACAGTCTGATTGCACAGCAGTTCATACACCCATGCAGGGATCAAGAGGCTAAGATGACTTTATGAAGACCTATCCAAGGCTCCTCAGTCCATCAGCACATTCCCAAACAGGGAATCCCAAAGACCAAGCTGGTTCGAGGGTCAGGCTCCATCTTCTTGGCCTTCCTCAGTCCTCCTTCCTCTTCAGCACAGCACAGATCAGCTCTGCTTTCACCAGCAATTCCACAGCCAAACCTCCCCTGGAAGGGTGCCAGGAGGTGCTGAGGAGTGTTACCCTCATCTCCCAGCCTCTGAGGAGCAGCTGAGGGGCTTGAAAGCAGCAGGAGAATTGCTCGTTCCAAACACAGCCCTGCTTCCAGCCCACCACTCTCCTTGCCAAGAAAAGTGAGAATTATTTGTTACACCTTCCTTCTTCCAAAAGTAAACTGCTGACCCTTTCTGGAACAATACTTGTGGTTCTCCATCAGCCTGGAAACCCTGGAACAAAAGGAATCACATCCCCACTGTGAGCTGTTCTTTTGAGAAGGTGTTGGTAGTTTCAGGGACAATTTGGGGGTGAAAGGACAATTTGGTTTTCTAATTTGTTGTTTTTTTTTTTTTCTTTTTTGGCTTGAGATCCACAACAGCAAGTTTTCATTTCTGAGCCACATGGGATACTGGAAGGTGTCCCTGCCCATGGGAGGGGGTTTGGGTTGGAAAGGAACCTTCAAGCTCATCCCATTCCCCCCTTGCTATGGGCAGGGACACCTTCCACTATCCCTGTTTGCTCCAAGCCCTGCTCAGCCTGGCTTTGGACACTTCCAGGGATCCAAGGACAGCCACAGCTACTCTGGGCACCCTGTGCCGGGCCTCCTCACCCTCACAGGGAAGGAATGGAATGGGAATACTTGGGAAAACTGCAGCTAATGAAGGAGCTCCCAGGTGTTCTTTCCTTCATTTCCTTCCTGTTGCAGAGAAGAATTAAGTTTCTCTGTGCCTCTCATGCCCAAAATCCCATGCCTGGGAAGTGCTAAAACCTCAGATTGGATGGTAGGGACGTTATCACAACCTTCATTCACCTTCAAACACAGCGATGGCCACAAATGGCAGGATTTCCTGGGCTGGGGCCATGCTCTCCATGGGCACATGACCCAGGAAATAGCAGGAGGATCTCACAGCAGCCTGAGGGTTGCTGTTCTGCAGCACCCTGGAATCTGTGGCAGATATTTGCTCCTGGGGCAGACACTGGGAGGGAAGCAATGAACCTGTCCCCTGAGTGCACCTGGCCCTCCCTGTGGTCAAAGCTACGCCCTGGAGCAGGACAGTCCCTTCTGCACAGGTGGCAGAAGAGACAAACTGGTGCTGGGGTGGCCTTCCAGGGCTGGTTCAGCATCCTAAATGCCTTGTGGGAAGCCCACTGCAACAACCCAGCTCTGCTTTCCCAACTGTACCCCTCAAAATATCCATGTGTAGGCACCCAGGATGTTGCTGTGGGGGTCACTAGAAATCCCTGAGCTCGGGAAGAGCCTTCCAAGCCACATCAGCTCCTTTTGTGGGAACAAAGTGTAAATTCCTCCACGATGGCTAATTTTAGATGACTCCCACCCAGTCTGTTTGCTGAAGCCCGAGTGCATCTGCACAGGGAAACCTCAGCGCCAAAGCGATTCCAATCTCAAAAAGAATTCCTTGCCAGGAGAGGGGGAGAGGGGGATGGGAATAAAAACAGATAATGCTTTGGATTCACTATCCAAGCCTGTATTTGAACTGAGGGGAATCCAGCTGCAGGCAGTGCCCTCTCGTGGTCCAGGATTAAAATCTCCAAAATTTCCAAAACCAGAGGATGACCCTCCTGCAAGCATCCCTGCTCCAGCTCAGCCCCGGAAAGATCATCGCCTCGGGGAACTGAGTGAACAGAAACATCTGCTGCAAAAACTGCATATAAAGGCTATGCACGGCTATCTATCCCTGCACTTAGATCGTGTTTTATGCCTCTTCATCCCAAATCCTTTTGTTTTATCCTTCTGAAGCCATTTTTATGCATCTTTCCATGTCCTGTTTACACACCTTGCATAGAGAAAGAGCCTGAAATATAATTTACCCTAACAATGTCCCTCTCGGCAGCAAATGAATGCTCTGAAATATCAGGGAAGTACTTCCCTGTGCCATGAGATGGTACAAAAATCCTCCAGGCAGAGCATCCACTGATCCCGAACACCCTCAGGAAACAGCACAGCATTCCCTCTGCTCTCGTCTTGGAAGTGCCTGCGCCATGACGAGATGGCTCTTTCTCTGATCCCTGTCCCTGGAATGGCTAAGCCATCTCCTCCAAAAATAATCAGGCTGAGGCAGACACTGAGCATGGAAAATTTTAGCCCAGGCTGTTCCCATCAGACACTGCTGCATACAGATGGAAACGGAGCCATGGGAAGGGCAATCCCAGGTTTTGGCTGTTTGAAGTGCACTCACGTCCCTGTCTCTGTCTCCTGGAAATGTGGCACAGGGAAAGAGGGCGTAATAAAACCTCCAGTACGAGATCAGGAATTGTTATGAGCCATGAAGTGACATCGGCCTGGTGGGCCTCTCCTTGCAGCCTCTCCAGTGCCCGGCTGGTTTCCCCCTCTCTGCCCTTCCAGCAGCAAGTTCTGCTGGCAGCCGAGGCTTATCAAAGCCCCATTTCCCAGCTCGTGGCTCCAGCTGGGAATCTCAGAGAGGGCATTTTGCTAGGTGCCCCCAGAGCTGCTCGGAAGGGAGCGTGTCCCGATCCCCCACTGGAGCGTGCGGGAGAGGTTTCCCCAGCCCGCGGTGCCGCGGCTCTCCGGGGGACAATAAACTTATATGAACTGGAACAGCCATTATTGGAGGTTCCAGCACCAGGCTCAGCCAGGGAGATAATCCCAGGCCTGCTTTTCAACAAGCACCTAACTCCCCTGTTGTTCAGGTACCTGGAATCCGAGCCTGCGGCTCCCAAGGTTTTTGGCTCTGTGGCGAGTGCCTCTCTCCTGGTGCTGTTTGAAACATCACAGACACTTCTGGTACTGCATTTGTTCCCCCCATTCCATAATTTCCCCCTCCTGGGGAGATGCACATCAACCCACCCCAAGTCACCACCACATCCGAGCATTTTGGGTGATGCAGCAAGACAAGGCAGAATTTCCCAGCTGGAAGAAGCCCTTGCACGGATTTTTTGCACATCCAACAGGCAGATTTCCAGCATTTAATCCCACTTTATCAGGCCAGGGAAGCGACAAAGCACATGTTTAAATAGAAGCCTGGCTTCTACTTAAATTAGGCAGAGCTGACATGAGGGTGCAATTAGCACAGAGGATAAACTCCTGTGCTGGGATGGATCAACACCTTATAGGGAGCAGCTTATCAGTTTTCCTTTCTGCTGTTGGAATACGTGCTGCACTCCTAAATCGACCTTTTCCAGGACAGTAATTCCATATTATCAGAATGTTTCTGACAGACACTATCCAACTCTCCTTCTGACACCCCAGGGTAAGATTTCTGCTGCATCGTGACAGGAATTTTGGGCTCAGAAACATTACACTACCCCAGCAGAGTGATGGATCTGCTTCCAGGGGGTGAAAAATCCCCGAGCCAAACAAAAACCAGGAAAGAAAAATGCTCTTTCAATAACTCGATTTTCCTTTTTCCACATTATATTTTTCTCCCGGCTCTTACATCTTTGTGAAGCGTTCCCGGTGCTGCTCTTCCACAGCCAAACCGTTCTTCTTGAGGTAAAACATCGGGAAAACACACAACTCTGAGCCAGGGCTGGAACTCAACTGTTCTGCAAAATGAAAGTAATACGTGGTAGGTACCTTCCCAGCAAATTCGTAGTGTTAAAAATCAATAATAACTCTGCAATCCCATGAAACTGCAAAATTAATTTGGTGGAAGAATCTGGAAAAGTTTTGCTGATATATATTTAAAAAAAAAAATCAGAAATTATCGACTTGCAAGGTATCTTAAATAAGGTGGAGAAAGAATTGCGTCCTACAAAAATAACGTGAAACATTGAAGGGAAATCTGAAGAGATCTGACCTTATTTTGAGGTTGAAACATGCTGCCCTTAACTTTTGAGAGATTTCATGAAATTAAATATGGAAGAGTCGAGCAGCCTTTCTTTTAGAGGTGCTTAGCACAACCAGTGAGGTCAAATTCATAATAATGTAAATACTGATTTTTTCCAAGCAGAAAAAAGTAGTTAAAAAACCACATTAAAAAAGCATTCAGGGAATTTGTTTTAATTCCTCACTACCATATGAATGTAAAATAAGTACTTTTTAAAGTACTCTCACTGCTTAAATAAATTTGAGCCCCTGAATAAATAGCAAGGGAAGTGTTTTTTTTGCCTTGCTTGAATTTTTTTTCCATTTCTTTTGCTTTGTGATATCTGTTACCTTGCTACTTATTCCTAGCCGAAGTTCACAGCTGCAGGGAGGGCTTTTTTTTTTTTTATTCTTCCTTGCTTTGTGAGCAGATCAGCTCGAATACAGAGGGGAATTTCATGGTTGTGGCTGTCTCCCAGCCACCAGAGCTGAGGAAAAGCTGCCTAACCTCCCTTCAATAAAAAATGTACTGGAGCAGATTGGCTCATTTCAATCTCAAACTAGAAAGTAAAACAACAAAAAAACCCCAAACCTCACATTTCAAAAAATCAACCAGATGCCTTAGGAGGGCAAATATCTTCTTCCTCTTTAATTAAAAGGTATAGCAAATAAAAATCTGGGTTTAATTAACCAGCAGGAATAGAAGATGTTATCTCCCCAAACCGCTCTGCCGCAGTGAATTAACTTCTGCGAGCCTTATTTTTGTTTGAAACCCCCACATATCCACCCAAACCCAGCACTCTAAAGGGGAAATTTACTTTTTATGAGAATATTTCTGTGCTCCATAATTAAGGCAGCCAGCTCCTGTATAAACCAGTAGGGACAATGGTTTGTGCTGGTTTAGGCTAAGACCAGAATGGGTCCTGCAGAGCCACTTCGTGTTGACCAACATACCCATAAACATTCACACAGGAGCACATTTAGCCTCTGCTTTACCTGCTGAGGGATGCACTGAATTTAATCAGTGCTTAACCCATTTTTATTTTCAATCAAGCCCGGCTGCTTGCTTCAGTCCCTCCATGCCACAATTCCCAGATTCCTTGGAAAAAAACTCCACTTTCAAAGAAGGCACCTCCAAGCAGGGTTAAATCCTGGCCTTTCCTGGCACACCAAGCCAGGGCTAAGCCTGCTTGTAAAATAGTGCAGGTGTGTTTATTGCAATCATCTCTAACTAAAAAGAAACAGGTTCAGGGGCTTTAAATATAATTAGCATGAGCTACACTCCTGCCTTTAATCACTACCTTGCTGGTTAAAATAATCAAGAAGGTAAACAAACAAGGATTAACTGCATTAAATTAAAAAAATATATATTCTACTGGGAAGCTCACAGAGGAATTTTGTTTTGTTCCGCTGCTGCGGAGCATCGTTTTACTCCTGCGTGGCAAATTATTTTTAACATAGAAATACTTGTTTTGGAGGAGACCTCTTCTTTCTCTGCTTCCCTAAAGACGGAGACAAAACAAAATCCCCTTTATTCATATTTCATATCTGCTGCAACCACTTTTCTCTTTCATGGCATCTTTCCCTACAAGACATTTGAGCACTTCGAAAAGTTTAACTGCGCATCAAATTAAAGATGAAGTAACACACCTGCTGCTTTGACAATTTACCTCAAATGATATGTTAGGTGTAAAACCAGGTTTCAGGCACAGGACTCGCTGCTCCCAAATGTTCAGTCCATACATTTTTGTGCTGACCATGGCTGGACTGTCTTTGATCTCAGAAAGCGCCCGAATCTGGAACTGACTTTTGCCTGCTTGGACATGGGATGGAGCATTCTGAAAATGAGCTTTATCATAGCGCACAGGGCTAAATAACTCTTCATTCCACCTGGGAAGCTAAATTTAAACCGTGCCTAAATGCAGGAAACGCTCTTATCAGCAGAGATAGAAACTGGAGGCTTTAACCCAAGGCTCGGCTGGCGATCCACCCGCAGGAGAAAGCCTGGATAAACATAGGCACGTGTCTCCAAACCTGCGGGGACGAGAGCGCATCGCGCACCTTCCTGCACAGGCAGCAGCAGCCAAGGCTCCCTCCCTGCTTTCCTAAATCCAGCGCAAAGCTGCTCTCGGGATCTCCCTCCCGTAAAGCTCCAACCAGCCCAGAGCCCGCTCGCAGCGACGCCGGGGAATCAGCCTTGCCGGCATCTTTATGGATCCAGGATGTGAGGTGCCCGCCCTCGGAATGAAGCCGCTTTTTGTGCCAGTGTCCCGGAACGCGGAGTGCCAGAGCCTGGAGGAAAACGGGAGAGCATCGCGGTAACGGAGCGGAGCAGTCGGGAGGGGTCCCTCTGGCAGCCACACCAGCAGGGTTTTCAACATTCGTGCCTATTTTTTTATTATTCCTTCATCTATCTTAAATCACTGTCGTAGCTGTGCCAATAAAATATCTGAGGCGGGAAAAAAAGAAAGAGAAAACACCTCAGCACTCTGCAGCCGTCTGCAAATAAACGCTGACATTTGCACTTGAGTAGGAGAAAAAACATTGGAAAGGGAATATTCCTCTCCAAATCCTGCATTTTCAGAGCAACGCAAGAGTCAAAGCAGGTTCAGAAGATGCCCTGTGGATAGGTGGTAGCTGAGACACGAGCCTGGAAAACGTTACTGCGGCAACTGAGCCCCATTCCCGGGAATTATTTGATAATGCATGGATTTACTCCCTCTGAGCAGCTCGCCGAGCTCAGCGAAGCTCAGTGCAAAGAGAGAAAAACCTCAGCGAGGTCTCAGCCAGCTCAGAACCTGAGCTCAGGGGATCTTTACACCCTCCACACTCAGAGAGGGATTGAGCGGGACCCTAAACAAAGCCAGGCTCAAACACTTCCCTCCACTAGGTCAGAGATGAAGGTACAGAAATGCTTGAACACTGCAACTTTTGCAAGGGAAATGTCCATCAGCTTTCCCATTCTAGTGGCTGGTTAGGATGTTAATTCTAAATCCAGGTCTAATTAGAATTCTAAGTCTAATCAGAATTCCAAATCCAATTACAATCCTAAATCCAAGTCCAATTATAATTCTATGTCCAAGTCTAATTACAATTCCATGTCCAAGTCTAATCAGAATTGTAAGTCCAAGTATAAATATATGTTCAAGCCTAATCAGAATTTTAAGTCTAATTAGAATTCCAATTCTAGGTCCAAGTACAATTATAATTCTAAGTCCAAGTCTAATCAGAACTCCAAGTCCAATTAGAATTCCGAGTCCAAGTCTAATTATAACTCTATGCCCAAGACTAATCATAGTTCTAAGTCTAATTAGAATTCTAAGCCTATTTAGAATTCTACTTTAAAGTCTGATTAGATTTATAATCGACTCTAAAAAAATGAAATTACATCTACCCATCCCAATACTAATGCAAAGTTTTCCTCCACAATATCTGGGTTTTTAGAAGCCAAATGCTGATTTTATGGCACGCGAAAAGTGTTTCATAAAAACCAAGGCAACTTTTGCTTATAATCAACGGTGTTTTTTCTGATTTTACAGTCTTAATTTTGGATTCAAAACACAGGGAAAAAACCTAAACAAACGCTCTTTTACACAGAAAATTTATTTTTGCTGGGAAAATTAGAAATCTTTAAAAATGGCCATTTCTAAGAGCAACTGGGAGAGGGTGAAAATCTGAATAACACAGGTCTCGTTTCTGCCTCTCATCTTGCCTATGGAGGTTGGACTCACGGAGCTCATCTGCTCTGTCAGATGGAAAGGTGACTTGAACTACATCTGAGGAAAATTCTCCCAGGGGGAATTCTGTTCCGCAGCCACACGTGCTGGATGTGTGTTGTTTTTTGTTGTAAATACTCCGTGTCAGGGTTGAGTTAAAGAGACGGCAAGAACGTAGCTCAGCTCCATCTGAGGACAAGAAATATCCATGCACTGCGTGGGTTTGCTTTTTATAAAAAAAAAGAAAATATATTCCAAAGTCAAATAATATTCAAATCATAGGCCTAGCACTTGGAATAAATTACAGCTCTCACTGAGTGATAAATTTCTCTCTGTGCTTTTTGAAAAGGATTTCAGGTGTTTATGAGCTTCTTCTGCATTTCCCAGAGTTTTTCTCATTCCTGGGGTGCTTTGGAGCAGAGGAAAGGCCTGTGGGGCTGGGAAGGTTGGAGCCCCTTGGAACCTGTCCATCTCCAGCTCAGCACGGGGCCAGTGACTCTGCTCAGCTCCAGGGCTGAGCCAAATTCCTGGCTGCTGGAAATCAAGGTTGGAGATGAGCAACGTCCCATCATCATCCCATCGCCCAGGGCCACTCAATGGGAGCAAAACGAGCCCTTTCCGCTCATTTTTTAGGGCAACCAGTTGAAACAAAAGTGGGATTTTTCCAAGGCAGCGATTTCAACGGGAGCAGAGACAGATTGCAAAACATTTTGAAACTCCTGCTGTCCCAACACCTGCCAGATCTCAGGGCTTGCCACAGAGTGGGACTGAGCCCAGCAGGGACTTCCAAACACCATTAAAATTGGGATGAGATTATCTAGAAGAATGAAACCAATTCCTTTCTGCCTTAGAACCTTCTCTCAGTCCCTTCCAGCTGCTCCCTGGAACACCCCATCATGTTTTCCCAAAACCTGCTGATGCCCCGGAAGCCACGAGCCATCCACGATGTGTCCTGGATGATGATAAAGGCACAAAAAAGAGTAGCAGAGCCAGAGATGGTTGGGACATATTGGAGCAGTAGAAGAGTAGGGTTGGTTTGGAAGTTGGGATCACTGGGCGGCTGTCGCCACTCAGAGATGGTGGAGACCAAAATGTCCCTTTGGAACACCAGGATCCCTCTCCAGCGCCCATTTGGGAAGAGGCTGGAATAAGGTGGAGGAAGATGGCAACTAACGATGATTCCCAGAGCTCTGGAAATCCATGGAACTGAGATAAATTAAGAGGCAGAGGGAATGTCACAGTCATGTGCTCTACATGTTCAGGGAGCATCGTTAAGAAGAACATCACCATAAAACTTCAACCCAAACTGCTCTATTAAGAAAGTACATGGATCTACTCCTGTTGAGGCTGAAATAAACCATGAGTGCTTTTCCCACTTATTTCCCTTCCAGTTCTGGAAAATGTTCATTTTCCCAAACATTTTTTCAAATATTTGGAAGCCTTGTTGCTAACCTGACTGGCCACCTTCATGTGTGCCTCATAGCAGAAACCCAAAAAAATTGAGCAAAAACAAACAAACAAATAAACAAAATAAAGAAAAAGTAATTAATTGTATTAAAATTCTGATTTTTAAGCAGTATTGTGAGGAAAAATGTGGATTAATCTGGCAGTGTAAAACAGGGAGCAAAGGCAAAATCCTGCAATGCTTTCCTAAGTGTTTCCAAGACCTTTGTAAAGCATTTATTTTGGGACTGGGTGATTGACCCACCTCTTTCTTCCTCCCCAAGAAAAGTCCAAGAAGGCATCAATATTGTTTGAGTTAAACTTCTTTTTCTTTCATCCCTTAGGGCAGCAAACAGTAGGGAAAGAAGTGTTTCAATCAAACATGACATTTCATTGTATCTGAGACAAAACGTTTCAGTTTTGGCTCAGGGTGAATTTTACACTATTTAAAAACACAACATTTAACCAAATTTAGCCTCATAATATCTTGTTGAAATCAAAATATATCCCGTCTAAAGTTTCAGAAATAAACCAGTTTTAATTAGGGGGGCCTCCACCCTTTTCATTTACATGTAACTTATATTCAACACCAACTCACAAAGAGTTTTTGTCAAGCTGAAAAATGCACAATTTGGGCACATCAGCTCAACATTTCATGGGCTTTGGCTGGAGGAGGAGCCACTCTGTCGCCCTGATGTGCACTTTGGGTACTTGATTATTGCCAGGTCTGTCCTAGGCTGCCTTGTGCCAGGCGCTGTAAAAGACACTAAAAAAAATATTATTGTTGTTTGAACATTTCTTCAACAGAATTAATCTCCTTTTCCTTTTTTCTTTGGGTTGAGCCACCTTTCCTTTGGCATCCCCATTCCCCATGGTCCCAGCAGCTCTGGCTGTGCTTGAGGCCTGATTTGAGGGACAGGATCAATAGCAAAGAGCAGCAGAAAGAGATGATCACCCGCACAAGATTATAATAACATCATAATATCTGCTCTGGCTCTTTGGTGGCTCTGAAAATGTGCAAGTATGATTGGGGAGATGGAAAATAATATGAAACACTCACTAACAGCATGTAGCATAGAAACTCCGAAAACCACCGCAGTCATTGACTCACAGATGGTCAAATGAACAACATGTTTCTATTCCTGTATTTAATTAAATCTTAATTATGCCACCAACAGGGTTCAAAACAGCGATATGAAACAGCTCGCCTGAATAGCAGGACAAGATTGGCTGAGGAGGCTTTGAACTTGGGCAGTTCTCTCCCCAAAAAAGCACTGACGGTGGGGCTGCAAAGCCCCTCTGCCAGGCAGCCCAGAGCACCAAGGCTGAAGTAAATCTGTGTAAAATAAACCCAGTTCAAGGTATAGGGCTGACCCATGGAGGGGTAGATGCCAAATTACCTGTGGGAGCAGCTGGGAGGTGCTGGGAGGCTGAGGGAGGCTCCCCACACCTGGGTCAGACCCTCTCACCTTTGCTGGTCCGTAAGAAAATCGACCAGCTCTAATTTAATTCTTCCACCAGCCAGTCTCGTGAGCTAATGAAAAGCAGCTGCCCAAAACACTCCTTTGATTTATCTTTTTTTGTTGCTGACAGAAGGCCCTTTATGGAAAAGAAAAATTTTGGAGAATCTTTCTCTTTCATTTTTAATATGGCAGCTAAAAAACAACAAGCACTTGTAAGAGCACTTTCCCAAGGACTTCAGCTTTTTGCAGTACTTCCCTGGCAGAAGGCTGGAAAGGCACATCCTAAAATCACCTTCCAGGATTTTCTCACACCTTTTAATGCCATTTCAAGATCCCTGTCAACTTGGTATTCAAAGTAGGGATCACCTGCCCCTTTCACACTCAAAAACATCACAGGCAAGAGCTACTGCAAACCTGAGAGTATCCAAGGTTCTCCCATCCCACAAGCAACAGGTTCCAGAAAAACACAAGACATAAAAAAAAAAAAAATATTGCCAGATTCAATTTTTATGAAAGCTTCCGTATTTTGGCAATATTTTCTTTGGAGGAGACTCACAACACCTCCAGCATTGGTCTGAAAAGACACTTTTTGTTTGCAGATCAGCAACTGGTAAAAGAAGGAAGATGAAGAAATTATTGTATCATTATATTTTAATTTTTTTTTTCCTTGAGATACTAAAACTCAAGCCATTCTTTACTGAAAAACCAGTAGACAAAGGATGCAGTGCAATTTGTGGATGGTTACATGAACTCCCTGGGTTTTCATGGAGGTGGGCAGAGAGAATAAGGCAGAGAACAGGGTTGTGTGTGGATTTAGAAGTTAATTTAAAAAATAAAGAGAGAAAGAGAAAGAGAAATATTAAAAAAAAATAAGAAAGAGAGAAAGAGAGAGAGAAAGAGAGAAGGAGAGAAAGAGAGAGACAGAGAGAAAGAAAAAGAAAAAGAAAAAGAAAAAGAAAAAGAAAAAGAAAAAGAAAAAGAAAAAGAAAAAGACAAAGAAAAAGACAAAGAAAAAGACAAAGAAAAAGAAAAAGAAAAAGAAAAAGAAACAAAACTGTCTTCAGTCAGAATTTTCTTCCCCAAGCTCATAACTGGTGAGGGTGAGATTTCCAGTGAAAACTATAAATTTGCAAATAAACGTTTTAAGTTTTAAAATTTTTTACTTCCCATCTTTGGATGCATTTTTCCAGATGAACTCAAACTTCTAAGGAAAAGAGACCCCTTCTAAAAAAACACCTGATAATGCAAATAAATTAATTGAATGAGTAGAATTGACTTGAAAATGAGCCTTATCCCTATTTGAATGTTCTGTTGGCTTGGGTCAGCTGAATTCAGGAAAAAACCCCAACCTATATTGGAAATGCAAATGTTCTTCAGGAAAAAGAAGGATGGGAAACTTTGGGAATAAGTCTTGGCTGGGGACACCATTGGAGACCGTGGAAGTCTCCAGAGTCTTCACACCCCAAGATCCTCCTCGGCATCTCTTTTTGGGATGCACCCACTCAGGGATGGAGGAACTGCTGCTTTGTCACCCTACTTAGGTGACAAAACCTCTGGGAAAAGTGTGCCTGGAAGCCTTTGCTCCCTCAAACTTTTATTCTGGGATGAAGTCTGACCGACACACACCCAGTGCTCCTGCTTCCAGCAAAATCCCACTGGATTTGCCGAGATGCAAATATCTTTTCACACCCGTTGCACTCTTTTTATCTCCAGCCTAATTTTTACCCATTCATCTCAAAAGGAGAGAACAGTTTTGCTCGGGCTTTCCTTTTTTTTCCCCAGTGAGGCCTCCCTCTGCCTGAAATCCCCAAAATCGCTGACACAGTGTGCTCCTCCAGGAATCCAGAGCCTTTCCCACTGAGTTACAAGCTGCCAAGGAGGCTATATTATAACAAAAGGAGTTTTTATATCCTCCTGTAGGCAGAATACTGGAAACTGCCATGAAGTGTTCATTATCTGAAGGGGATTTGTTGGTGGATAGAATCAACTTATTTAGGAAATTTCCAGCTGATCTGTAAACACGCCCCGGAGAAGGACAGAGACAGCAACAGTGGTGCAAGGCAGTGTCTGAACCCTCTTGGCCCCTATCCTGGGACTTAATATCTTAATAGCTTGTCCTTATGAGTCACTGCAGGGAAGGAGCCAGCATTGCTCTTGTCACACTGGGTAAGTGGACTGAAAGGCTGTCATGGACTCAGTGGCTCAAGATGGGGCTGGGTGAAACGTGTCCATTGTGGCAGGGATGCTGTTCTCTCCTGGGGACCTTGTTTAGAGGATTGAAAGGAAAAATAATGCAGGGGAAAATTAAAAGTAGGTAAAGATGAAAAGGAGGCAGTAGGGAATGACAATTTTAGGCAAACACCTCAGTGAATTGTCTCACCAAAGTGTTCCAGGTCCAAGAGATCAAACAGTTCCTTCCCGCATTAAACTTCCTGATTAAATCAGTGAAGAGTTCTAATGGCTCCCAGGCGACCAAGCCTGAATTTTCACTGCAACAGCATGGTTTGGTCTATCCCAGATTCCCTCAGCTGTATGAAGAAGTGCCCAGAGATTTTGCCTCTGCACCCAACAGAAACCTGTGGCATGAAATTCAAGCTGTGCCAGCAAAGAGAGCTGGCAGCAAATGACCTCAACTGATTGATACGGAGGGTTAAAAATCAGGGTGAGAGGTGACTTTTTTCTTCTTTCTGGTCCTACATCACTGGCAACGCAATTTTTGCAGGCTGAGGTACAGTCACTGAGATCCACTCCCTTGCACTGATTTCCCTAGGCAGAAGCCGAATAGAAAAGAAGGAAAGGCTCAGGAAAATAGCAAATCTTCACATCAGTGTTAGACTTCCCCCATGAGTGAATTCTGCACGACCCAGGGGAACCAAAGCAAAGCAAACCTGAGAGCAAACTGACTTTCCTTGGGGAAAACCCACCTGAAATCCCATCCAGGATTCACAGGCTGAGCCCGGACTCCGGCTTCGTGGCCAGCAAAGTGTCTGTGAAACAGCACCTTGCGAGTTCCTCGCACACCAATCTGCCAAGTCCAGCAGCAAAATCAGCCTGGGCCGGTTGGAGCTGCAGATCCAGGCCAGCTCCGTGAGAGGTAGTTCCATCCCCCCCTGCTCCCGTCTTCCCAGGACACATTATCCGAAATCCTCCCGCCGAGCTCAATTCCTGGCATGGACAAGGGAACAGGAAGGAGCCCTGCGAGATGTTCGGGTCCCAGCCCACGTCTTGCAAAGAGACACCAGGGCTGCCCAGACATGGGAGCCGAATTTTCCCACCCCAAAAATTCCCCTAGAACAGTGCTTTCCTCTGCAACTTGCCATGAACTCCATTTCCTTGCCAAGAGTGGGGGAAAGAGGGGAAAGGATCTGTCATGCACTGCCCCCCTCCCAAGATCATTCATCCTTCCTTTCTTCAGAAAGAAAAAAAAAAATGGAGAGAATCCGGAATTGCTTGATAATATAATTAAAATATACTTATTTTTTCTATTCCCCAGTTTTCTCTGCTTTATCCTCTTTCTGCTGACAGGGAGACACCCCCCCCC
>VZTB01016921.1:291585-367440 GCA_013397245.1 Thryothorus ludovicianus | reverse complement strand
CAAAAGGGAACAGAGTAAAAGAATGAAAGAATTTGTCCACAGAAATATTTCTCTGCTTTTCTCCTAAACCTGGGAGACTTTATTGCGAATATTTTGAAATGAAGATTTGGATGGGATTCCCTTCTTTTTAAGAATACATAAAAATACAAGAAATAAGATTTCTTCCATATTTAATTATTCCCTGAAAAGAATGTGCAAGACCTGAAAGAAATGGGGGAGTTTCACATTAATTTCCAAATTAAAAATGTAGGCATATCTACATTTCATTATTTCCACGTGGTGAGAAACATTGAAGGGAAAAGACTGAAAACTTGCAAGAAACAACGATCAGGATTTTTTGTGAGAGGTGCGTTTTCCAGCAAAAACATTTTTAAAAAAGAAAAGAGAGACAGAGAGAGAGAGAGAACAAATCTTATCAGTGACATGTTTTGGTCCCTGCTATCCAACAGCCTCCTTAATTTTAACCCCAGAGATTTGTATCTAGGTCAAGAGTCCGCCTGCCCTCCTCCCCCGGCGCAAGACCGAGCCTATCATTCCTCAGGTTCGAAATGCCTTTTGCAAAACCCTCCTTGGGCCAGCGATTAGTCCGAGGCCAATTCATATTCCATACAAATCGGTTGGTCCAGTCCTAGTGACAACAGCCAGAATATCAAATATACCCCGAACTCGGCCTGCTTTGTGATATTTAAAACATATGGCACAGCGACGGGCCTGGCATTTCCATAGCTTCACGTGTGCGTGTTACTGATACGCTGGGTTTTATAACGAAAATATTAGGACATGCTGGATTGCTGTCCCCCTCCCCCTCCCCTCTGCCTGGAAGGATTTCATCACGTCTGCTCCGCTCCGATTTTGGGATTTATCTGTGCTCAGCGCCCGTGAGATGTTTGCTTGCAAATCTCTCTGCAGCGGCCTCGCCTTACTGCTGCAGTTCTCACCGGGACCTAGCGCTCCCCATTCCCCACGGGGAGCAGAACTTCTGGGAATGGGGCAGGAAACAACGCTGGGAACTCACACTGAGACTGAGCAAACCCCATTCCATCTCAGTGCTCCACATTCACAGCCTGTCGCAGAGCAGATCGAAGGTGCCAACACTGAGGTGTGCCCAAGGTGTGGAGGTGCCAGCATTCAGCACCCACACACTGAGCACATCTGGTTGGCTGACCCAAAATTGTCACTTAGAAGCCCATTTTCCCACCAGCAGGTTCACGTCATCACAAGACAGCACATGAAAACCATCTCCTCCACACATGCCCACACATCCTCAGCTGCACGTTATGTTTCCTTGTTTGCCAAGGCACCACCAAACCTTCTCCAGTCCTCATTCCCCAAAAGTATTTTTTCACAAAGTAGAGCAGTTGCACTTTGGGGCTTTCAAAATGTCTCATGTCAGCAAGGTCATGTTGAAGATTGATCTTTTGTAGCGCTTGGAGCAACCCTGCTGCATCAAACTTCTGCTTTCCACCAAAGAGAAATTTCCATGCTTGTGAAAACTTCCTTTAGGAAGTCCTCAACTTTCTTGAAAATAAGGTGTCTATTCCCAACCAATTTTTTTTTATTTGCTTTCTGAATCAGTTTTTCACCATGTGCTCCTGGCAAAAAAACTTATGCCCCTCTATAAGAAAAGAATTAAAAAAAAAATCAAGGAGCAACACTAATTACAACATATCGGCGCTCTGGTTGCACAACATTCCGTGAGATGCTGACGTTTCTGGCTGTTAATCTGGGCTTTGCCTCGTAAGACAGAAGGTATTTGTCTCACCAGCTATGCCAAAGGTTTGGGAAGTGCTGCCTGTGCCTGCATGGTGATGAGTTGGAGACCCTGGATCTTCATGAGCCTCCCAAAGCTCGCAGCTCCCAAGGCAACACCAGCCTGGGATGCACCGGAGCTGATGGAAATGGTCACACTCCTTCCAAAGCTCTTCATCACCCTTTTAATTTTTGGTGCAGCCAAATTCTCTCCATTCTCCTCAGGCTGCTTTCCCTGCTCGGGAAGGAAGAAAAGTTCTCCAGGGAAAACATGGTTTTATGGAGGTGATCTCTGAGGAAGTGGCTGCTCACATGCTTGGTTGTCACAAAGGCCTTTTTGCATGGAAATTGGGTGGTTCTGCTGAAATTTATCAGAAATGGCACCCCTGCCTCCTGGTGAGATCCCAAAAAATCCAATGGGACAAGTGTTTCCCTGATTCCCTATGGACTTGTGCTGTTCCCAGGATGTCATTATTGAGTAGGATGGTAAAGGGATCTTGTAAATTGAGGATCCTTGAGACATTCCTTTTTTTTTCCCTGTCCTTCTAGTAGTTAATGGATCATCTGTCCTCCTGCTTGGACCCGAGTTTCCACACAAAATCTGTGACATCTCCCACTTCATTCTCTGCTATCCTCAAGCAAATGGCTCATCCCACTTCATTACCCTTCCCTCTCCAACAAGACGGAATCATTTAGGCTGGAAAAGGCCTCAAGATCATCGATTCCAACTTCATTCCAGACCCCTCAATGGCACCTTTATCCCAACCCTGAAATATCTGCCTCGAAGAACTCCAGAGGAGCTGCACTAAAGCCCACCAGACACATCCACTTCCAGAGCCCAGGGCATTCTGTGCAGTGAGGTACCTCCAATACTAATTCCCTTTAAATGAAAGGCTGCCCAGCAGCATCCTGAAAATCAGGCTTTGAAGCTGGCTCACAGCTCCCCGAGCCTATTATTGCTTTTTCAGATATTCCCCATTCGGTCAAAATCGTGCAGATGGCTCTGTCACGAGTGCAAAGGCAACGCTCTCGGTGTCTTCCCCACACAGGAGATGTAAGCCAGCTCATACAGAGGATCTTCCATCCCCATTTCCTCCATGTGTTATTTTTATGCATCTTCCAGGGAAATGTGACTGGAGAATTTGAATTTAATAAGTGCGGGATATGGGGCACTATTAAGGCTTCAAAGCACCATCGAGCAACAGTGATGGATCAAAGGCCTACGAAAATATTGCATGGAATTATTGGCCCTTGAGGAGAGCGAGACACGACAAATGCCTACTGGATCCCTGCTCCAGCCCCCTTGGAAGGAGGGAATTATTAAAAGTTGCTGCAAAGCCTGCTGAGAGCAACATTAAGCTTTCTGCTGACTGTGCAAGTTGTGGATCAGACTCCGAGTCACCTGACAGGGCCTGGAGTGGAACCGACAGCAAACCCAAACTTTGCCAAAAGTGTCAAGGAGGAGGAAATGAAACCTCACTGCCGTATAAATGCCAGGAAAAAAAAAAAAATAAATAAAAACCCAACAAATTGCAAAGCTCAACTGATAATGAAAAAGCTGGGGGAGGTTCAGGCCAAGGACAGGTATATTTTACAGCTCTCCTACTCCAGCAGCCACTTCAAAGACATTTTGAGTTAAAATACACAAAAATGCCCTGCTTTGCAATTCACCACAAGCTAGGCTCCTCATCCTTCTGGTGAAGAGAGCTACCAGGGAGCAGTATTTAATTCCAGGACTGGATAACATGGAAGCTAAGCCCTATCTACAGGCTGCAGTTCCTGCCCAGGTCACCTCCTACAGAAGGTTTAAGTTTGTGCATCACCTCCTTAATTTCATGCAATAATTTATGCATTTGAAGCTCACAACTTAGCTGATGTCCTGCTGAGATCAAAACCTGTCCCACCATGAGGATGCATCCAACGCTTCAGCCAAAGGAATGGTTCTCAAGGCCACGACTCTTGGGAGGTGCTGCAGGCAGGGTGTGGGGAGCTGGGACAGGAATTAGAGCCCAGGAATTCTGCTGGAGCACTGCTTCTCACCAGACAATCCTGCTGAGGTTTTGGATACCTAAAGGAAGCCAGTAAGGAACCTGGAGAGGAAATTTGAACAAGTGCGTCGACTGACAGGACAAGGGGGAGAGGCTTTACACTGAAATAGGAAGGCATTAGATGGAGCAGGACAAGGGGGAGATCCCTGTGAGGTTGGTGAGGCCCTGGCACAGGGTGCCCCGAGAAGCTGTGGCTGTCCCTGGATCCCTGGAAGCGTCCAGGGCCAGGCTGGGTGGGACCTGGAACACCTTGAGACAGTGGAAATTGCGGGATGGGACCTCCAAGATCCCTCCAACCCAAATAATCCTGGGATTCAATAATAACAATGAGCAGGTTGCCCTTGCTCAGCCAAGCACATCAGGGATGCGATGGGGAGGGGGAAGGATGCCCTGGACCCTGGGTGCAGCAGGCCTGGGAGGTTCATACCTGCTGCCTCACCCAAACATCTTCCTTGACCCTACATATGCAAATCCAGAGATGTTCTGCAGGAATGCTCTTCTGTGCCTCTGAGGGGTGCAGCTGTTTCCCTGATCGCTCCGTTTCCAGCGTTTGGGCACCGCGCACACGTTCCCTGCGCAGCAGTTCAGTGCCCACAGGCCCCTGTGTCTCCAGCCACAGCCTCATCCAGGACACTTTGTGGCTCATGACATCCCAACAAACAGGGCTGTTGCTCCTGAGAAAACAGCCGGTCCGCTCAATACTTCTGGAACAACAGCCCAAACCCATCTATACTCACTGTATGAATTTTTATGGTTCCCTCTTTTAAATTCAACCAGCCTCAAGTTTTGAGGACTTGTTTGTTTGGCTTGGGGCTTTTACACTTAATTGTTTTTGAAAGAAATAATGGGCCTTTCCTGCTTTTTCTTCCCTAGATCTCTCTAGGAATGTCAAGCCTGGTTTCCTCTAGATTTGTTGAGGGTCCCAGAAGTGGAACTCGAGCTTTTGGAGGTCCAGTTGAGCCTTTAACAAAACTCTGTTTTCTCCTCAAAGTTTGTTCAGGTGCCTGAGTTAAACAGGTGTTGGTAAAGACAAAGAAAAAAGCAGAAGTTTTAATTAGTCTAAGAAAAATAATTTCCTCTCTCAGCTGAGCAGCTTTGGCTCTCCCTTCTCTTGTGAGTTTACTTACTCAGTAATTATTTTTTTTCCTTCCTTAAATGGAAGATTTCAACCTTTCAACGTCAAATTAAACACCAAAGTGAAACCAAATCAGCTGGTAGCCAAGAAATCTGATCAGAAGGCACCAGCCCAATGCTGCAGCAGAAACCTAAACTGCAACGCATGGAAGTGAAGGATTTGGGATGTCTGGTTTTCCGAAATAAATCATATTTTCCTAGAAATGCTGGCTCTTTTCACAAAATGTTGTTCTCTTTAGAAAACCAATGGTATATTTCCATCAGTAACTGTTAGGTTTTTCTTTATCTCCTTGGAGAGAAGTTCACCAGTCACTCAGAGCATTATCTCTTCCTTCTTCCAGGCCACTTAAATTCAAGAAAACAATGCCCAAAGGACCCAAACCCTGAGGCAGAAGGTGGAGCTCCCTGGTTTAAGCAGACGAATATTCTGGGAGATGAGCCCAATTGCCAAACCAGCAGAACTCTTCCTTTCTGGTACATGGACCCCAGGTGTCACCTCTGTGACCCCACAGCCAGGCTGCTGGGAATAGGAGCACTCCAAAGGCAGGGCTTCTCACCTCTGGGAAAGAAGATATCATGGGGGAATTGCTGTGGGCTGAGAAATGAGGACAGAGGTTGCCTGTTGTTATCCAAGAAAAGGAGAGCTTCAGGCTTTGCAAACTGTGAGTACCCGAGGTATCCAAATCCAAGGTGAAGTTCAGATCTGCTCAAAGAACTTATAAATGACTGATTTTAACTGACTCCATCATCTTCTCCTGGAAAATTTGGCTTTTCCCACTTGACAGACCCTGACAAATTTTGCTTTGTTTTGCCCTGTGGTTTTTCCAAATCATGACAATTCCCAAAATCCCAGTGGGCTCCACCAGATGCGTCCAGCTCCGAAGTTACCATATCAAGTTCATTGTTTTGGCTTCCCTCTCCCCAGCATCTGACCTGCCAAATGCTGCACCTTGGGGGTTAAATTCCAGAGCCAGCAGTTAAAACTTTGCTTTGAGAGAGGTTCTTCCCTGGACTCATGAGGAAGATCATTTATTGCAACAGAAGCTTAATTACTCCAGGGCTTTCCTTTGTTTTCTCCCAGTACCATGTTCCTATCTTTTCACCTCACAATGCTTTAACTACAAGGCTGGTTCACCTCTAGGATTCTGGTTAATCCTCAAAAATACTGGAACACAGGAATACAAACAACAGGCTTGGAGCAACCTGGTGTAGTGAAAGGTGCAACAACCCCCTTGAAGTTGAAGTTGCAATCTAAAAAAACATTAAGAGAAGCTTGATCCTTCCGGCCATTCCTAAATGCTCTTGGAACACCCAGGCTGGCCTTGGATTCACCTTTATATTAGTGGGAAGCCCTTCTTTCTCAATTTAACAAGGCCAGAAATGGGGGAGGAAAAGGTGAGGAGAATGAAATATTTCCCATGCTTTGATTTTCCAGTTCGTGAAACAAAATTTTCATTTTTCCTAGCCTAGATTTTTAAGCTATGGTTGCTACTGCTGCAGTCACAATTATTATTCCACCTTCCAAAAAGAGGGGGGAAAAGAAGAAAAAGTTTCTTGCCCGTGGATTCCAAGGGAGATGTTCCATTCCAATCTGCAATTAGCGGTGGCCTCAAGCAAATGATCTAAAATAGAAATGTTATTTTTGGAATCGTGATAGCCACCACTTTTTGCTCCCCAGAACACCCATTCTTTCTGCACTGTCGTTAAAATTAGAATCCACAACGGTGACACAGCTGCTTTTGGGTTTCTTTCCTGTGGCAGGACACACGCTGTCATCCTCGTGCTGCCAGCACAGGAAATTACATGGATTTCTCACCTTGCCAGAAATCTGTGATCAGAGCTGAAACTCTGTGCCCCATGTTGGTGCAGAACTAGGTCTGGTCTAAATTGTCCTCATCCTACTGACAGTGGTGCAGATGGGAATGGGAATCTCAGCTTTGTGCTTGAGATCCCAACCCAAAACCTGTAGAAGACACTGAAAATCTCCCTTCTTATTGCAGAGGGGGAGAAATTCAGGCCTGATTTTAATATATCCATAACTTTAAACACCTGCCTGTGTCCTACAGGAATTAAAATGGCTCAGAAGCCTCTCTGACATGCTCCTGTGGGGCAGCCACGGCTTCTCGGGGCCTCATCACCTTCACAGGGAAGGATTTCTCCCCAGTATCCCAGCCCTTCCCAAGGCAGTGGGAAGCCATTCCCTGTGTCCTGTCCCTCCATGCCTTGTCCCCAGTCCCTCCCCAGCTCTCCTGGAGCCCCTTTAGGAGCTGGAAGGAGCTCTGTGTTCTCCCTGGAGCCTTGTCCTCTCCTGGATGACCCTTGAAATTCACACCTTGCTTGGTCAAAGTTTGGGTGGAGCAGCCACCTTCATAGAGGAGACGGACAAAAGGCCTGTGGGAATTTCCTGGGAGAAAGGGACATCCCCTGGGAAGATCTCAGAGCCCTGCCCTTGCTTTTTTTTCCATCAGCCTCCTGCAAAGCCTTGCTTGGAAAGATTCCTATTTCCATATTTCCCTTGAGCACCGAGCTGAGGGATCCCGGTGGATCCACTGGAGCAAGGAGAGAGCTGCCACCACCTCTGTCCTCTCAGGGAGGCAAAGCACACCTTGCCGAATTTATTGCCAGGACCATCCCGCGGTGCGAGTCGCTGCCCTGGGCCAGCCTCTCCCCCACTGGTCCCATCGCTCGGGGTGAGGAAGGTGAGGAAGCAGAAGGGAAGAGCGGGCACATCAGCTGGTAACAGTTCAGAAACAGATGTACATTCCTGCACAGAACTCCGGCCGGAACGTATCCGGTTACTTTGGAGCCGTACTCCGCCCCGAGCGCCTCATCCCCAAAGCCCCGCACCTCCCGCCCCGTATCTGCGCCGCTCCTTTGCTTTTGATTATGAACTTGTCACTGCCGGAGGAGTGCTCTGGGGGACACCAGGGACGAGAGAACAAAGCCCAGGCACCTGAAGGAGCAGGGACAATCCCGGCTGGCAGCGGGGGGAAGGTGCCCGCACCGGGTCGCTCCCGGTGGGTGCTGCGCAAGCACGGAGGAATTATCCCCTCAAAAAAAAGGCGGGGGAAAAACGAAACAGCTTAATCAGATAATCAGATCTGGCTGCAGTAGAAATGGTTCGATGCTGGGTTCAGTTTGGGAGTGGGATCTCTCTGGAAGGAGATGTTCTCCTCTGTGGCAGGAGGTAGCGGGGAGGAGAAAGGCAAAAAGCACAACTAAAAGCGTCTGGTTTTCCTCCAGTTTGCTCCAAAAACTGGTGTCCCTGGCAGCTCCCCCGGTAGAAGAGAGCTGGAAGATCAGCCTGGGTGCACTGAAATTATATTATCTGCACTGTCAGGGTATCCAATCTTTTCCTGCTTCCCACGACAAGCAGAGGGAGGGGTGGCAGGACACAGAAACCCAAACCTTCTCCTCCGCAGCACAGAGAGGTCAGAGGGTGATTTTCTGGCCAAACCCCGCCTAGGGGACAACTAGACCCCAGGCTTCCTATGGAAAACAAGCACTTACCCCAAATCGCAATCCACATTCATTATTGTCCTCTAATAAAAAAATCTGCGAGTCTGGTAATGGCAGGGGAACAGCACGACAGTGAGTATCACATTCAAACAGGGCATTACAATTCCACCAAAACTACTTTTTTCTGTGGCAGTTTTTATTCCCTAGCCTTTCTCCCACCCTGCCGCGGTGGCAGGAAGGATGGATCCAGCCCAGCCCACTTTGCCAGCGGCACCTTCCCGGGGCTCCCTCCGCTAACCTCTCCAGGAGAGTCACATCACCTTGCAGCAGGGGCTGGTCCCGGTCCCTTCGGTCTGCTCCAGGGCAGATATTTGCGGGATTGCCATCACTGGACTTAGTCCTGGCACCAAGCACAGCAGCAGTGGAGGTTACACACACACACACTCACACACACACACACACACACACACACACACACACACACACACACACACACACGGAAGCTCTGAAGTGATGGAGCCGGGCTCAGAGACTCCATAATTACCCCATGGCCAAATCCCACCATAAATTTCCACTAATGAAGCCTGCCTGATACCGAAAGGCTTTGCACATTTAGAGGTTATGCACAGCAGCAATTCCCTTAGGGAGAAATCCTGCCTTGATCCTGCAAACACTCCTTCGGTCTCGTTTGCTGAAGCGAGGCGGGTTTTTATTTAATTTATTTACTTAATATTAGCTGTTTAACTCAGAGGAGCACGGGGCTGCTCTGCTACCGCCGCAGTGCAGCCCGGAGAGGCACATCTCAGAGTGCCAGGAGCAGCAGCTGGACCAGGATCACGCCACGTGGCCACAGCTTTTTCCCAGCACAGCTCCAGTAAAATGCCCAGGAGCTGCGGCCGTGCTTGTATGGGATTATCCCGAACACCCGCGCCAGCTGAGAACTGGGAATCCAGAACTTGAGATCCATCCACACAGTTCAGCCCCAGAACCCCTCTGTCACTTGCAGGATCAAATCCCACCCCGTGGAAACACCTCACACCCTGGGAGATCAAGCCTTTCCATGGTCGTGGCAGGGCCATAAAAAGCTGGAAAAGAAATGTTGGTAGGGCAAGAAGAGAGGAGAGGAGACGCACAAGCAGCAGCTTGCCCTCCTCACCAGCTGGGATCACCTTCCTCGCTCCTGGTGCTCTCAAACACAACCCCAAACGTCCCTAACACCTACCTGAGCAGCTCTTTGAGGGCACCTGCAGCCCTTTTGTGCAGGGAATTCCAAGAGTTCAGCCCTTCATTTCCCCTGTCCTTCTGTGCTCCATAATTCCTGCAAATCCACGGCACCTCGCCCCTATAAACACAATGCCATGAGCCGAGAACCTGTTTTTTTGGGAAAACCAGGAATGGTGCCCCTCCAGCCTTCAGTGATGGCTTCCCTTAGTGTTTGGAAAGGATCCCAGGCATACAGGAGGGTCCTAAATAACCCCAGCACAAACCAAATATCCCTCACAAGGGGTGGCATCAGCTTTGAAAGCCGTAGCAGGCACCATCCCAGCCCACTGGTCCTCATGGAACTCCAGATTTCAGATGCTGGATCAGCCCTTGGACCCAGCACCAATCCTTCTGGAAATCAGGGTTTGGGGTGTGAGCGGGAGTGGCACCTGCCCTACCCGGCTCACCGGGGTCTTAAATTGGATTAAAAATCTATTTGCAGAGTGGCCTCATTTTCCGACTTCTGTGCTGCACCTGAAAACCTTTCCTTTGGAAAACAAACACAGGCTCTCCCCGGGGGCTGCCTGGAGAAGGCTTTCCACTATAAACATTACCTACCAGCAGTGCAGCCAGCCCCAGGCAAGCAAAAAATTCCTTCTCCTACCAAGGAACACTTTCCAATCAAACCAGACTTTCTTTTTATTTTTTTTTTTTTTTGTTAATAAGTGTTGATAACTACTGAAAAACTTTGCAAAGAAATCCTCTCCAAACTAATTCTTCTGATACAACATCAAAGTTTTATGAGTTTCTTTTGTCTTATTTCTTCTTATTATTATTGTTCTATTTTATTTCCCTGCTCCATAGCTAAAACATGATCTTTATTTCTCAGAATGCATCTGTTCCTGCGATTTCGGGTGTGACTGAAATCAGAGGTCCAAATCTGATTTTTCTCTGCCTTAGCTCCACAGAAGCAAGCAGTTTCCCCACATTTTCCCACAAGGCGTAATGGAGAGGAAAAAAGAAACCTGTTGTCTTGGATAGATCAAAAATCCTGCTATCACAGTTTTTGTGTGCTGGGATAATACAAATTCAGCAGTAGGATATTCTGGAGGAGGAAAAAATGTCCCGCTATCTACCTTGGCTGCTAAAATGTACTGTTTAGCATTTAATGGAAGGGGGGTAAAGTTGGAAGCAAATGGCAATGTACGGTCAGTGTTGACTATCCAGGGTCCTCTCCACGGACTTTTCCATGAACTGCTTTCCAGCTGATCCATATTTTGGGTTTGTCCAGGAGGAGTCTTTCCGCTGCCCCCCACAGGTAGGGGTTCAGCCCCTTTTCCCCCAAATCTCCCCCATCCCCACAGCTTAGCGTGCCCCAGGGAAGTTCTGCCACACCAAGGTCACCCTGTGGGATGGAGAGGCAGGTCCCCACCCCATCCCTGCAGGACATGGGGCTTGCAGGATCCCCAGCACTGGGGACTGGGAAATAGGGCCCCATTCCATGAAAACGCAGCTGGGACACGGGGCCCTGGTCAGCACCCCAAAAACCCCAGGGTGGGTGCAGGGGGCTTATCCTGGAGGGGTGCTGCAAATCCAGCATCCCTGGGGGCGTGGGGTGGCGTTCGCCAGCTATCTTTGATTCGAGGTGCATTCCCAAGATTTTAGTTAAGTGTAACATAAAACTGTGAAAGTTTAGCAGGGGAAAAGCCTTCCTCCCACCGACCTGGCTGGCCAATCAGGAGGGAGCCCCACACCTCCCTCACTTCTGACAACTATTTAGCAACTGAGCTCAGCTAAAGTTTCCAAAAAGTTAGAATAACTTCCTCTCTCCAAGACCTCAATTTTTTTACAGAACCTCAGTCCTTGAAATAAGAGCCCTTCAAGCAACCTGGAAAACGTTTGGTCAGCAAAAAAAAAAAAAAAAAGGAAAAAAAAAAGGAAAAAACGAATCCTTCTGTTTTTCCAAAGGATCTGTCTCAGGAATTTAAAGCGCATTTAAGACACACACACACTCACATAACATAAGGAGGGGGGGAAAGGCTCTTCCCCTCCCCTTCTTGCAGAAAGCATGGAAGAAAGCTCCAGTTCTCCTGTTTCCCCTGTGGATAGCTTGGGGACCAGTGAAGAGGAGCTGGAAAGGCAGCCAAAGAGATTTGGCAGGAAGAGAAGATACAGTAAGAAGTCCAGCGAAGATGGCAGCCCCAACCCAGGGAAGAGGGGGAAAAAGTCCAGTCCCAGCTCCCAATCTTACGAAGAACTGCAGAGCCAGAGGATCCTGGCCAATGTCAGAGAGAGGCAGAGGACTCAGTCGCTCAACGAAGCTTTTGCCGCCCTGAGGAAAATCATCCCCACGCTGCCCTCTGACAAGCTGAGTAAAATCCAGACGCTCAAGCTGGCAGCACGGTACATAGACTTCCTCTACCAGGTGCTACAGAGCGACGAGATGGACAGTAAGATGACAAGCTGCAGTTACGTGGCTCATGAGAGGCTCAGTTATGCCTTCTCCGTGTGGAGGATGGAGGGAGCATGGTCCATGTCGGCTTCCCACTAGCCACCGCCCAGGCTGGGCCAGCCCAAGGGGTAGGTACCCGTTTCTATTCTCCTGGACAATGCTCTGGGTCTGTTTCCTTCCCTTTGCCCTTTGTGGAATGCTGGGGATGCCGATGGGTTTGGGGGTCACCGACCTGGAGGGCAGCGTAGGCATGTCCAGTTCCTCCCGCTCCCCCAGTGCCAGCGGAAATTCAAATAAATGGAGCAAAAAAAAAGGCAAAAATGAGATATCTCCCAGATTTTGGTGGGGGTGGAAATAATAATCGGCATGCTTTTGCTCTGTGGGAATGGGGAGTAAGAGGGGGCTGGTGTTGAGAGCTGGATGATGAGGGACAGAGGGGAAACCGTCACCGCGTGAGATTTGCCAGCAAGCGCTGCTTCGGAGAAGGGCTCAGAGAGGAAAAGGTGATGGCCACAACAGCCTGACAAGGGGATCCAAAACAGCTGCTGCCCCACTCCGTGGGTGTCTGTACCCCAAAAACCCCAGTGCTGATCCCCGTGGCGGCCACATCCCCTCCCAGTTGGAGGGCCGGGGGGTCGGCAGGACGCACGCAGGGCTCAGCAGCACGTTCGCCCCAGGTTGTGTTTCTCTTAAAAGAAACGAGCAGCAGATGTCGGCTGCAGTCCCAGGCTGTGCCCCTTCCCCCTCACACAGCAAAAAGCAAACAGACACAGGAGAAACTCTGCTAAATTTTTGGGTTTGTCCAGTTTCCCTTCCCCAAAGTGACACTAAAGCAATGTCTGGTGTTAGGCACAGTTTCTTATTTACTCTCCTCACCAAACCCTTCCTCATCGTTTCCCATTAGCAGAAAACTACTTCCTCTTCAGCTGCCTTTGTAATATTCGGGGAGGGAGGAATAAACAGTGAGAAAGGAGGGGAAAAAAAGCCTTTCAGTAACACCAGCTAATTAAGCAGGGCAGCTCTGTGTTGTGTCAGCCAGAGTTTGGGTCTGGCCAGGCGCTGTCTGGGGCTCCCTACATAAAACAGAGCCCACGAACCCATTTCACCAAGCAAACACTCCAAAGGGACGTTTTTCCCCGCCACTCTTGTGATGCAAAAATGAAATAATTTCATCATGTGCAGAGTTGAAGAGGAAAGTTTATCCCAGCCTGTTTCCCGGGCTTGTTTAAAGAGGCAAATCCATCTTTGTTCAGTCAGCAATGAACATTTTGAATAAATACAATACAGAAGCAGGCAAAAAAGTTGATGCAACTGCAGTGCCTCAGTTCAAAAAGCTAAAAAATGTGAAACTAGCACTTACTAGTAGTGTAAAACATACTTAAAACTATTTTAGATATAAATGTTTCACTTGCATCCTGAAATGGTTTAGAATTTGCACTTCAGTGCTAGAATTAAGTTCTTTAGTGATTCCCCAAAATACGAAAAGAAGTCTCAAATTTGGTTGTTCTGCACATTGCATGGACTGCCTGTTGTTCAGCTTTATTTAAAAAGGTAACATTGTTGTGGGGTTTATCGCCATTGCTAGCATTCTTATATTTTGCACGTCGTGCCCCCATTTCAACTGCAAAAATCCAAAGCTGAGTGCGTTTTTCAAAAGCTAAACACTCAGTTTATAAAGCAGAAAGCCTTTTCCCATGTTAATCTGGCTAAAAAACTGTAATAAACAGATTAAAAAAAAAAAAAAAGCCACACCAAAACCCAGGCTTCTTGTCAAAACCAGATGTAAAATGTCCTGAACACATATTTCTTCAGCAGTTTAGATTGGTTGAATAGGAAAGTGCTAGGCTGGAACAATGCATTGATTCTGTTGTTTCCCAAATGATGTGTTGCCATTAGTCAAGGATGGTTGGAAATCTGTTATCTAATACACAACCACTCCTAGCACACTGGGCAAAATCTGCTTTTTTTAAACCGCATTTTACACCCTATGTTGATTAAATTATTTTTCACATTGATCTGATGAGGCAGACTTTATAGGTAGGTGCTCAGATTGTCCCTATCCCCAAAAGAATGTGAGGATATAATGGAAAAATCACAATGTAGAACCAAACGCCAGCACATTTTGGTTTGATTTGGAATAAATCAGGATTCGGCGCCTTTGTCGTAACCCAACCTCCAACCCAGCGCTCCAAGGTAGCTCCCGCAGAGGAAGATCCCAAACTTTCCCCTTTTCCCTGTGCCTGTGTTGTGCAGGAACACGCGTGTGGTTGGACTGTTGAAAAGGTTGTTGACAAATGGCCTGGTGCGGTGCGGTGTCATATTCTACCGTTTATGGCGACAGAAATTACGGCTGCCAGAAAATAAAAAAATAAAACTACAATGAAGTCCTCAAGAAACCCTTGAAAACAGGCAAATGTATTTGGGTGGTGGGACTTTTTATGGGTAAGAGTGGAGCAGCCTGTGCTGCCTCAATGGACAAAAATTCCATAAGAAATTGCCGTGTGGGTTAGGGATCGGGGCCTGCCTTTCCTAGGGAGTAGGAACTGCAAATGTGGGGTGAGTGCCACTCAGGCTGGGCTGCTATCCTCCCTTTCCCCGACGTTTTTGGGGGAGAGAAGCAAGGAAAGGTTTTCTCCTTGGAGGGATGCTCATTCCCCTCTGGCTGCAAGCAAAACACAAGTCAGAGGAGCTGTTTGATTAGAAAATCAGAGCCTTGGGAACCGGGAAAATGACACCTGGCCCCTGTGAACGCCAGCAGGTCACTGCTGCTTGCTCCCCTGGCCACAAGAGCTTTTCCTGTTCTGCTCCTCGGAATTCCAGACAACGGACTCCGGGAGTGGCAGGAGAAGCAGGCACAGCTTTTGCACCTCTAGGACTACACAGAGACGTTTCAGCCGAGCCTTCCTCCCCCCAGAATCTCCCCATCCTCGCCGCCGGCACCTGCATCCCTCCCCTTTTAGCCACCTTTCCCTTTTGCTTTCAAAACCTTCCACAAGCTCTAAACTGCAAAGAACAAATCAGAGGAAAAAAAGACAGCACGTTTCCTGATATTTTTTAGTAGGGAGAAAGCCTGTCCAGCCGGGGTGGCCGGACAGCAGCAAAGCGAAAAGGACAACGCAGCCCTGAGCCCCACACCAGTGTGACCCGTCTGCTTCTCCTTCCCTCTCACTGGGGATGAGCCCTTTGCTTCCCCCGGGCTGGTTCTGGCGCTGGGAACCCCTTTTCCCCACCTTTTCTGTGCTGGAGAAGGCACGTTTAAGGCATATGTTTGATCCACAGCCCTCATGCCATCCGCCTTCAGACTTGCAGGGCTGTTTCCAGTATAAAACACCAGCATCCTATTTCATTTTCTCCTTAAAGAAGCAAACAGATGTTATCTCTGCTGGCCCTGGGAACAAAACCTAATTCCATAGTGTCTGAAAGCAGCACAGTTAACTGGGGGTGTAGTGACACTGGAACGAAGCCCTTTTTGTCCCAAAAGCCCCATTTTTTTATACGCATCCTTCAAAAAATGTAAATAAGTTTCCTTGACAGGAAGGATTGTAAAGTTTGGTATTTACATTAATAGCCTTGTAGTGGTGGGGAGGGGTGGGGGTTTCATCTCAGTGCATTTAAAAAGCCCAGAAAAAATGCTTTTTGGATCCTCTGTTTACGTTCGTGTCTTTCCTTGGGAAAGGATAAATCTGTTACCCAGCAGACACCAAGCGCGCTGCAGTCAGCCAAAAAACGCTCAGGCTCAGGGATCTTTGAAAAAGAGGGTGCAAGGGAAATGCTCCGGAGAAGGAGACATGCAAAGAGACAAATCTGCCAGGGGCTAGACGCAAAAAAATGAATTACCCATCAGAAAGACCTGGAGGTACGCATGGTGGAGGGGAAAAACTGGATCGGGTCTGAAAGAGTGCTCAGAAAAGTGGTAAAAACATGTTATTACTTAATCTGCTGGAGGCAGAACTGCGGTGAAAGTCCTATCGAGAGAGATGTGCGTTGAAGGGTCATTAAGGGAACAATCGAGGCAGACGTTTCAGCTAAGTAGATCTAATTTGTCTCCAAATTAGTCATCCTCACATCGCTCAGCTCTGCAGAGCAGCCTTAATTTTCACAGCATCCTCAATAATACAAAGGGAGAGATTGAAACGCTTCTCCTGAGCCTTCCTACCCCTCCTGTTCCTCCCTACAATGCTTTTTGGGGACATGTTTCCTGCAGTAATAGGTAGCAGTGATAAATGAGCCCCGGAGATCACAGCGGGCTCTTACAGAACTGGGACAGATCCTGTAACCACCTCTGGGATCTCTTTTGGGAACATTTCTTGTCACTCCTTGCCCCGGCAATATAATTATTTTTATAGCCATAGCCCTGAGAATCATTTCCATGTGCTTCAGCACGACTTCAAAACCTCCGAGCCCAAAACCCTCAGAATTTATGTCTTGCTAGAGAGCTGCAGAGAGGGTTTGTCAAGCCCGGGAACAAGGAAAGGGATGGCACCAGAACCCCGAAACACAGAGCAACCTGGAAATGCCATCAGGGAATTACAGCTGGCTGGGAAAATCAGGCATTTTGGGGAGCTTCTTCACGCCTCTTCCCAATTCACCAGGTTTTGCAGAAAATCGGGAATGGGGGGAAAAAAAAGCAGATTGCTCCTTGCAAGCTGCTGATCCCACCAGACACCTTGGTGGGTTGCTCCCATAGTCACCACAGCACCTGATTCCCTTCTTCAGACAAATTTGGAAATGAGGAAAACCAAGAAACCGTCCAACTGGGTATTAGCACACTCCTCCTAATTAATGATCAGTTCTCAAGAATTAAAACAGTAGAAATATTTGCCAGGAATTTAAAAAAATAAAACAGAAACAACAAAAAAAACAACAAAACATCAAACCAACACTTGGCACCCTGGCATTAATTAGATTTGTAGTTGTGGAAGATGACCACTCAGCAACAAGAACTAATCACACAAAAAGAGCAAATTAATTCAGCCAGCCCATAAATCAAGGCAAGACAGCCCTTGCCCATCCCTTTAACCACTTCCACACCAGGGCCAGCCAGTCCCCCCAGCAGCAATGTCCTTGTCCTTGTCCTGCCAGTGATGCAGCAAACATGTGGAGATCTCCTCCAGGAGTTCTTTAGGATGTGCTTTTCTCCTGCCTGCCTTAGGGAGAGGATTTGGGGGATAAAACAGAGGCTCCTTATTTGAATTTTATTTGTGATCTGCCACCCAGAGCCCAAGGTTTTCAGTGTTTAGCAGTAAGGAGAGTTTTCCCTTGGGAATGGGGAAAAAACCAGATCAGTCTTTCTCTCTTACATCAAGGTAAGCAGCATCAGGAATTTCGAGACAGGTTCCTTGCAGGAGGGGGGCGCAAACAGGATAGGGAGGTTTGGTTTCCACTTCCCTAAAAAAGTTAAAAAAGCAACAACAACTCCTAAGCCCTGCTGATAACAAAGCACTCAAAGTGGTCATTAGATCTCTGCATGCTCCGGATTTGTTCCCTGACTTCTCTGGGTGGCTCTCCCCGTGGCCTGAGCCTTTTGCGTGGAAAAGGATCTAATAGTCCAAAACGAGAACAGGAAAGGCAGCATCGACTCTTCGTTCCCAAACCAGTGGCCAGGGGGTGTCTGGCAGTGTCCAGGGGCTGGGATCCCCCTGGATCCAGCCTCTGTTTGTTATGACTACGTGATTTGGGATTTTTAATTTCTTGTTTTTTGTTCCTGCGTTTCGGCAAGGGATGGGATTGAGGCAGATCCGCTCTCCCTCAGATCACAAAAGTGGTCAGACACCAAAAGAACACAATCCTTGTGCCCTGCACTCTGCAGTGAGCGAGAGTCCCTCCTCTTCCTCCCACCTCCTCTCCACCTTTCAATCACAGCTTGGAAAGCAGAAAACGGAGCAGGTGGGGGTGAGAGAAGAGACAGATGTCAACGGGTTCAGTTTGATATATATTTATTGGAAGAGGTCCAGTAAGCTTGCCCTAGCTTTAATTGAATTCCTAATAAGATAGTTTTGCCTTGTTAGCTGCCACCCCCAAGAAGCATTTCCTTAAGATATTAGACCTGCCAAACACATACCTTAAAATGCATCAATTGGGTTTTGGGTGAGTTTAGCCACGAAAAATCCTCATGCAGTTGTGCAGTCGTCTATCTGATTATGCCCTTGGTTTTAGCTGTTCAGGCCTCCTTTAAAATTCATATGTTTGTGTTTAAATGTATATAAACCCAATTGCTCTGCAGAAATGGGGGAATCACGGCTGTGCTGAGCCGCCTATTTAAAAATAATTAGTTAATTCAGTTTGGAAAATTCAGTAGAGTGAGATGGAGTCAGGGAGAAGCTCTCACAGAAAAAAAAGTATTTTGGGTAGCTGGGGGCATTCTCCAGGGCATCCACACACAGTGTCCCCAAGCTTCTTAACAAAGTTAACCTGCGAGAGATACAAAAAAGCACATTTTTGGCTAACCCTTATGGCAAATTTCATGCACATCATGGTGAAATTTCTCCATGTGATGTGGCTGCTTAGGCAGAATTCCTGTCTGCGAGGGGGAGCTCAGAAAAGTGAGTAATAAAACAAATAAAATTGTGGACTCAGGAGGAAGGCAAACACGGAGATGCTTCTCAGCAACAACTTGGCATTGGTAACTGAAGATAAACCACCTTGTTAAGGACAAGAAGGAGTTTCTGGTTTAATCCATCCGCACAAAGCTCACCTGTGCCATCACCCACGAATGCTGTCAGGACCACGCTTGCCCTGCAGCACAAAATATGGTCAGGACACCCCGAATGTGGTCAGGACAGACATGCAATGAAATTGGTTAATGACCCTTTAATCAAAGGCGTTTGGATGGGAAAAATAGGTTTTCAGTTTGTCCCAGCTGAGCACCTGCCTCCCCGTCCTTTTCATGCATATCCCACCAGGATGCACAGCACCACCTCCATGCCACAACCCCGCAGAATTCATCCCACCGGCATTTTTATGCCAATTCTTGGGAGTTTGAGTCTCTCTTCCCCCAAACACAGGTGAGCTCACCCATCAGTGGGCTTCAGAGCATGGAATGAGTGGCAGGCATTGAGCCTCTGCATTTTCACCCGTGGCACTGCCTCTGGGAATACCAGGGAATCACCCCCATGGAAATTTCCCAGTGAGAAACCAGGGCATAAAATCACATGATAAAAACAGACCGGATGAGATAAGAGTGTTTTTTTTTAAAAAGCACTCTGAACACAGGTTATTAACTTGTATTTTTGCGCATTGAAGATGACTATCCTGCATATTTTAATTTATTTTACTGAATCATTTTGCCTGATGAGCCCAGGGAAGTTCGGATAGCACCGAGCCCTTCTTGCTGCAGTAACTGCGAGCGGGACGCTCCAGGCACGGCCCCGGGATCTCCAAATCTCCCTTCCAGCTCCGTGGCGGTTTGTGCGCAAAGCAACCCGACATTTTACAAGGGCTTTTGCATCCCTGGCCACGAAAGGGGCTGTTTAAGAGATCCCTGGTATTGCCAGCGCTAAATAATCTATTTTATACCAGATGGGGCTGAAATGTTTGCTGTGGGAAGGGAGCTGGAGAGCGGCGGAGCGGCCGCGTTCTCGCCTCCGTCGTGATGTGATGAGTTTGCACTTGGGTTTTGGGACTGAGAAGAGGTTCAGGCTTTTGAACTGTTTAAATCAGCTTGCGTGTCACAAACAGGGGAGTTCAGAGATCCCTTTCCAGTGATTCCCTTGGAAACTTTAAAATCAAACAACCTAATGATCAATACTACTCATTATAATGCATGCAAAGGAATAACTCACCACTGCTTTCCCTGTTCATGCCAGGGAAATTGGTAGTGGAAAGCACCTCAAAAATACCCTGTCGCACCAAAAATACAATTCCAGGCACCTCCAGGGCAATGCCACATGCCCAGAGGGCTGAGGGTACAAAATGGGGAACTCAAAATACACTGATTTTCAATAGGACGGTGTTAATGTGGAGGTTTTCCTCCTAAGTGCTGTTATTTTGTAAATCAGACAATAATTTCTCTCTCAAGGAGGGGAAAAGGTAAATATTATAAAGTTGCTGAAGGAAACAGGCACGGCTTTGAAAATTGTAGCTATTCCTTAGCTGTGGAATATTTGTGGAAACCTGAGATTTTTCAGGCAAATAATGTCAGAATTAAGTCATGGAATCCTATGATTTTTCAGGATAGTCATGTCAGAATCAGAGACAAAAATGCCTGTCCTTAAATACAACAGTCTGTAAATCTATGCCCCTTTTTCATGCGGGTTTTTCATCACTGGCTCATTTTCTGCTGCAATTAACAAGGCTTTCTTGACTACTGTAATGCCCAAGGTAGGTGTACAAGTCCCAAGGACAATTCTTAGATCTGCCCACTCATCCTTGCTGCTCCAGAAAATAAACCTCCTATTTGGAGCGCCTTCAGGGCTATTTCTTGATGCCATCATTTCACCAGCTGGGAGATGTATTTTTCCCCCCCCCGTGCTGTTTTTCCTTAATCTTTTGCTGAGATGCTACTGCACAGCATCTTACACAGCCACAGCCACATTTGTGTTGTTTGAAGGTCCAAAAGCTCTTTCTGGAGAGGAAATCCATCAGCTGCCCCCTTGCCTTGCATTGCTCATCCACTGTACTGCTCAGGCTGCCTTGCAGCTCCTCTGTATTTCAATCACATCCTTAAAATTGCACAGGGGGCGAAAATATTCCAAAACCAGGAGGGTTTGGGTTGTTTCTGAAAGAGAGAGAGGAGGAGATGAAGGCTTCCTGGAGCTCTCACAGGGAGCCTGGGCCAGGGATCAATGCCTAAAGCTTTTCAGGGGGTCTGGCTGCTGGGACACTTTGGGACCTGAGTGTTTGGAGCTGCTCCATTGAGGTGCAAACAGGGATCATGAGGCACTTCCAGCCCTGCAGCCATGGCACAACCAGGGAAGAACCCAGGAGAGTTGTTGGTGGCAGAGCTTGCTTTTACCCCCGCTTCCAGCTGGTTCCCTTCTCCGAGGGGTCCACATGAGCTGGGAATGCCAAACCACCCCCAATCACAGCTCCAGCCCTGTGCAGGCACTGCTGGGACGCCAACCCTCAACCCTGGTCCCCCCCAGCCCCTCAGAGCTGGACAGGAGCCCTGGAATTTTAAGTCTCCCTCTCCTTGGCTGCCAGCATCCCAGCACCACGGCGGGATGGCAGGGACACCAGGCTTGACTCCAGCAGGTCCAGGAGGCATTGGATGGGGCTAGCAGGCAGATGAAGCTGCTCCATTTCCATTCTCTTAGGAAACTCAAGAATTTTTATAAAAAAGCAAGTGAAGATTTGGCAGCGAGCGGAGGGTGGGGATGCCTGCCAAGGCCTGGACAGCTGTACCTTCTTCACTAGAGAGTTGTGTGATCAGCAAGGGCTGTGTTGAAAGCCAAGAGGAGTTACCAGAGCTGCCACATCGCATTCGGCTGATCCTCCCTCTGGGAGACACCTTAAAGTAACAAACTCACCCTAACAGCAAAACCAGGGCTCCCTTCACAGGCCTGGGGTGTTGCTCTGGTGTTCCCCCCTGCCTTTCCCCAATTTCAGATGCAAGACGAGGGGACAGGGGAGGAGGAGACTTATCCAAGGCTGTTTTTCCATTTTTGCTTGCGTACCAAAGCCGTGCCTGCCCCTCCCATGCATGGCTGGACCTTCCCGACAGCTCGAAATAACCCAGGAAATTGTGCAAAAACCCTGGCGGGTCCAGTCCTGCCCGGCTGGAGGGACACCCAGCCCGGCAGCCAGCATGAAAAGCTCCTCCTGCACTCCAAATTCTAAAGCTTTGGTCTGCTCAGGTCTTCAAAACAGCAGGAGGGTCACAGCAGAAAGAGGGAGGGAGGTGTGATGGGCTTGGAGAAGATTTTGGGAGCACTGTCGTGCTTGCAGACCGCAGGCCATGGCTGGGGGAGCCTCCCCTCCCAGCAGAGAGGGTGATAAGGGCTCTCAGATGTCTTCCTACACAGAAAATTGTCCCACCTCTCCTTCAAGAGGAAAGCAAGACATCTATCTCCACCCCCATCCCGTTCGTCTCCAAGCACTTCCCAGGCTTGAAGATTTCATTTTAAGCTCATCACTGAAACAATCTCCTGGCCTCCAAAGCCTCCCTTATCACCGCCTGCCACGTGTATTCCCATTTCCCTCCCACAGCTCATCTTCCTTGCAAACATCTCCCAAAGGTCTTTCCAAACGACTGTGCTGGCTCCAAAGCTGCACGGAGGTACCCATTCCCCACACATCCCAGCGGTGCACAAACATCTCTGGCCATATTTCCTCACATCTCCTCGCCCTGGCAGGCCCTGCAGATTCCCAGGCTGGGAGATGGAGAAGATGGGAAACTGCAGGAACTGCTGACTCAGCACCTGCTGGCACTAGAGGACAGGGTAAACTGCATTAAGAGAAGAATCAGTTGGGGCTGGGGTTGCATCCAAGGGGAACATCTGTGCGTTGAACAGGGAGCTCATGGAATATCTGGGAGCAGCCAGATGTTCCTGCCCAGGAAAAGGAGGAACCAAATTTTGCACATCCCACATCAGTGATCATCTGGAGAGCAGGGTCTCAGGTTATTTAATTTAAGGTCAGATGTGTGGCACCAGACGTGCTTCCACCTTACAGTCACAGCTGCCTTTCTGATAAAAAGGCTCTTTTAAAAAACAGACAAACAAAAAATCTCATTTCTCTGTTGTGTTTTCCTGAGTATGTGATTAACACTGCCCTGTCCTCCTCTTAATAGGAGATATTAAATTGGCTCCAGGCACAAAAAGCACAGATCCACTCCATTTCTTTTCCAATAGCCACTTCAATAAACAACATAAGTTTTAAAAGATGACTCCAAGAGAGTCTCAGTCCTTTCATGAGGGAAAAACCTCACAGAGCTGGCAAGTCAAGCTGTGGCCTAAACACAAGGGAAAAAAAAACCTCTCAGGCCTCCCAGGTCAGCCCTAATCCTGCAGGACAAGCATTCTCCAGAGCTGCTGGCACCCACTCGAGCATCTGCCCTTCCCTGGGGGACTGGACTCCTTACAAATCTGAAGATTGGGGTGCATGAGAAGCAGCTGGACCCCAGAGAGATGCTGTGCCCACAGGGCTCCTGCAGCACCTCAGACACAGTTAAGAGCTCAAAAACTGCACAGGAGAGCTGTCAGGGCCATCCTGAAGACCCTGGGCAGGGAGAGGAGAGGGACAACACCCCAAAATCTGAGACATTCCACGGATTTGTTGGAAGAGAGTGGCTAAATGCTGCTGGGTGGGGGAAATGCAGGAGTTTGGTTGCGATTTGGGAGTGGAAGTGTCTCGGGGCTGCTTTGCAGCTGAGGAAGGAGGGGGGTCTGTAACTCTACACTGAAAAAAGGGGTTTGGAGCACAGCAAATTGCAAAGGTAATGGGTGAGGAGAGAACCCTCAGCTTGTTCCCTCAGCTGCTCTGGTCACCTCCAGTCTATTTTCCCACTGGTTTTGGCAGGCAGCAAAAGTGCCCTGGGGTGCTGGGGCTCTTTCCCTTTCTGGGGACGCTTTCCACCAGAGCCCCTGTGTTAACTGGGAGGATGGCACCTCTCTTGTGACCATGGGCCATTTGATGGGATGGCAGTGGTGGGCTTTGCTCTCCTTGCACTCACAGCCCACCCTGGGCTCACCTCCACCATGCCCTAAAATCACCGTGCCCCGCAATTTTGGCTGGTGGATGGTGCCTCAGTTTCCCCTCCAGAAAGCAAGTATTAACACTTGCAATGCCCACCCTGCCACCTCCCCAGTGGGCAGGACCTGGTCAGCAGAGAGAAGGGATTCATGTGCCACCAGGCTGGATTTACATTCAGCCCTTTATATTCCTTTCACAACTTCTCATTTCAGAGATCTGAATTGCAGATGTTGCTGTGCCTCAGATTTTTAGAGGGACAAAAACGGAAGGAAAAAGGTTAAGCAGCTCTGTGAGTCACTCCAATACATGACCTACTGTTGATTTAGAAACCTACCTCGGCTGTAAATACAGAATAAGCTTCTCCAAAGTGTTTAACCTCTCGTATTCTGGCCAGAAAAACTAATAAATGAGAGCAAAACATCCCTCCTGAGTCACAGAAGCAACAAAGCTGGAAAATCCTGCCGTGGGGTCAGCACTGAGAATAAAGTGACCCAAAACAAGAGACCTAAGGATGGAGGGGAAAAATAAAAAGAGGTATTAGTGGAACAGATAATGAAGGGAGCAGGCTGTGCTGCTCTCTGGGATCTGCTCCAGGCAGTGAAGGCAGGGAATAACTTCCCAAACAAGCAGTGTGCCACGAATAAAAAAAAATACAGCTCAAACAAAAAGCAGGAGTCAGGTTCCACAGACTCTCCTTGGAGTTGCACAGGATCATCACACCCATCAGACCCCAAATCATTTATCCACAGGCTGCTTTTGGGGGGCTTTTGGGACAAAAGGACAAAGGACATCTCAGCCTAACTGGGGGAGAGCTGGGAGAAGAATTGCAAATAGGAGAATTAGCTTTGCTGTAGGTCTTGCCATGCATCAGTGCCAGGGCAGCTCTGGAGAGGGCAGGCTGTGCATGGGTATGTCCTGATTCCAGCTTTGGAAATGTCCTGATTCCAGCTTTGGAAAGCCCTGTGAGGTTTGGAAGGCAGCTGAACCATCCAAACCTCCCCCCCCCCCCCCTCCCCACTTCAAATATCTTGTTGAATCATCTTTTGTCTTCAAAGCAGAGGGTGTTGCAGCGGAAGGAGAGCTTTCCCTGGGATTTGAGGCACTGAGTGGGAGTTGAGAGAAAGGCCAGCATCTGCTGGTCTCAGGGTACCACCAGGAGAATTCTGCACCAGGATCCTGAGGAGGTCACTTGGGCCAGAGCCATCCCGAGGCTGCTGGTTCCAGCAGGATCCTGCAAAGTTACCAAGAGGGGTTGGAGAGTCCCAACAACCCCACTGATTAAAGGGAAATCTGATGAGCAAGCAGTCCCAGCATAAGTCAGGCTCACCTTTAATGTTTAGGCGTGGTTTAAATCAGCAGGGCTGCGGTTCACAAACCACCAGAGGTTTCTGTAGGGATGGGGATGCTTTAAATAAAAATAAAAGTCACTCTTCTGGTCAGTACACAGATGTAAAACTCAGGGCTGAGTAGTGCTGATGGATAATTCAGGCGCAAATACCTCTTGGAGTAATTTTCCTCCAGTTCCTCCCCATTCCAAGGCAATTTCCAGCCCTAATCAGGCAGGAACTGAGACAAGATTTCAGAAAATGTATTTTAAGCTCTTTTTTTCTAGTTTAGTAGGCAAAAGATTATGTGCTCAGGCTTTCCCACCTAAAACCCAAAGCCTGAAGAATTACTCTATTAAAAACACCATATTAACTGATTAATTAAGTTAATAATCTATTGGACTTGATGATGAGCAAACTGAAGCCAAAGAGATTTAGGGCCCCTCCAGAGCTGGGAGTTTTTTGAAAGACACCAAGTTTTCTTGATCCTTTTGAGAATTCCAGCCTAACCTCATATCCAGCAGCTTTTATCATTTGGTTACTCTTTGGGTCTATCAGAAAAACTTTAATCCCTAACACATAAGAAGAGCATAAATAAGGCTGAAGCAGCATTGTCAGGTTTGGAATACACAGCTCGAGTCCAAGTGGAGGCACAAGTTGGTTCAGAGCTGTCCTCACATGTCCTGCACTGATCCCTGGACTAGGCCTCAGCTCCTCTTCCTAGGAATCCCACAGGATTCCCTTGCTCAGCCAACAAAATTACTTGGCTGGATCTTATCAGGGAGCCAGGCAGTGAGCCCCTAAAAAATTACACCCCTCATCCCCAGCCTGTGCACACAGGAGAATCTCAGCATCCGTGGAATAGGGGAGCAGATTCCCTCAGTGCAGATACAAATCACCAATTCCTGCAGCCAGAGCCTGGAAGGAATAAACTCAGGTCTTTTCACATTCAAAGATCTTTAAGGTCCCTTCCAAGCCAAACCAATCCATGATTAATGGAGCAGAGATGGAAATCATTTGGATGGTGCAACACTGGAGAGGTCCAAAAGCCTCATCCCCTGTCCTTAAGGCCATCCCAAAAGCAGGGCTGGAACAGCCAAGTGAGGAGATGGGAGCAGAATGAGGATATCTCTGGAACAAAAAGCAGTGCCAGCAGCTCTCCTTAAGTCTCTGGAGCTGCACAGTCCTGCCAGCCTCCTTATTCCAGCCCTATGTAGCTTGAGAGCAGCATGCAAACACTCAGAAGGGAAGGAAGAAAGCATTTAATAACTCTGAAATAATTTTTTTAAAAATTCATTAGCTATTATTTCAGCTGTGTGACCTCCTGAAGGGACTTTCTAGAGGGTCAGATTATGCAGTCAACTGAAAATATAAATAAGTATGGAGAGGGCAGAGATCACTTTGTTCAGTCAAACCGTGTGGGATGTCAGGTTAAGTTTCCTGTTGGGTGCATCCGTGCACTTCCAGGAGGGGAGCATGGCCCAGCATTTGCATTTCTTCTGCCTACTCTAGGGAAAATTGTCTCATTTATTGGTGTTGATTTGAATCACTGCTGCATTTAGGGAGCCTTTGATCTAAATGTCTGTCATTGACACCGATATCTACTGATGGGGAAGTGCTGTGTTAGGGGTGAAAGGTGCAGTGCATATACAGATACAGACCTGCCCCTGGATCCCTGGAAGTGTCCAGGGCCAGGCTGGATGGGGTTTGGAGCAGCCTGGGGTAATAGAGTGTCCCTGCCTGTGGCAGGGGGTAGAACGAGGTGAGGTTAAAGGTTCCTCCCAGTCCAAATCATTCTGTGATGAGGCTCATCTGTGCCTGTGTAAGAATGGCAACTAGAAATTTCAAAAGAAAATAAGGCATTTTTAATGGATAAAAAATGGAGGAGTGAAAAATTCTTAAATTAAGTCACCCCAGATGTCCTCCACACCCAGATATTTAATTGGATCTGGGATCACACATGATCTGTGTGTTGTGTGCAGAGGCATGAACACATTTCTCTAGACAGAGACAGATCCAAGCTTCCCTGTTCTCTCCCTGCATTCAGTCTGATTCCCTAATAAGCCTCTAAATCCTCATTTCAGCCACCAAATGCAACACCCGGCCCACCTCCCTTCACAAATATCACATGCTGGTTTAACCCGGAGAATACAAAACTTAAATATCTTATACTGCAAGTGCAAACTGTGTGTAAAACTCAGTTGTACAGAGCAGAAAAGCTGTTCAGCATCAGCCAGAGGCTCCCTTCACCCCTGGAAACATCCAAAACCAGCTTGGATGGGGCTTGGGACAACCTGGTCTGGAGGAAAGGTAGGATCAGACGACCTTTAAAGGTCCCTTCCAACCCAAAACTATTTTGAGCTGCAAACCCGAGCAGAGCTTCCTGTGACTGCAGCTGGGCTCAGCGCTGCCCACCGCGGAGCCCAGGGAGGAGCAGCGCTGCCAAAATCCGAGCTCGGAGCCTTTGTTGGGAGCAGATGCTGCGGAGAGCTCCTCCCGCTGCCCCCAGAGCGGGGATTGCAGCAGTGCCCCAGGTTATTATCCCAGCGGGAACCTCGCAGGGGTCACTCGCCGAGGCTCGAAGCAGCGCAGCTTTTGCAGCTGGCAAACCTAAACAAGAGCGGCCAGCTGCTGCCGAGCTGAGTCAGCCGCGCTCACTCGCCTGCAAGCGCCCACTTAACCCGTTCGTTTAATCACCCAGAGCCCAAAAACCTGACAACTGCAGACAGGAGAACACACATCTGCCCTTTTGCAGCATGACAGGCTGGAAAAGACCGTGGAAACCGATTTTCCAGGGCTTTTTTTCCCTAGGCTGCTGAGTGCCTGCTGCACACAAATCATGTTCCTGGGAGTCGCTGGCTGGGCTGCTCTGAGTCAGCAAGAGCATGTGCTAAATCCTAGCCCGGTCAGGGGCTGGATTATCATTTAAATATCAAACATGTGATCCTCTAAACACGGACGAGACGATTTGTTTGCTCCTCGAGCAGAGAAATTCCATCTCTGCGAGCTTCTTCCTCCGAAAATTGGAACTTGCTGGAGCGAGGCTGTTTGTTCCCCTTTGAAAAACAGCAGCAAGGGAGTGATAACTTCGTTTTACCTCTCGTGAAGCCATAAAATCCAGAAGTGCGATGAAAAGGTGACGGGGGAGCTCTGAAGGAGATTATTCATACGGAAGGAACACGGAGCAGCGGTACAGACAGCAAGCAGAATAAAACACGATTTCAGAAATCATTAGTCAGTCATTGCACTGGGAATTAAACCCCTCAGGGTGTTCATTTATGGGAGTGGAGGTTTATTTTATTATTTATTTATGGGAGTGGAGCAGAGGGTTGGGAAGCCCCCGGCGCTGTCCAGGCTGGAACCCACAGAGGCCGTGAGTAAGATCTGGCTCTGTCCCGCTCCCCGGAGCGCGCCCGCCCGGCTCGACCCGCGGAGCAGATTCAGGGAAGCCCATAAAGCCTCTGGCCAGCCCCACGCCGGGTTCGAGGCAGCGATGCTGCTCTTTGGAGCTTTGGGAAAATGATTCACGAATGCTCTCAGAGCCCGGACGGGCACCGGGGGGGGCGCGCTGAGGAAGATGGCAGCATCCAAACCCACAGAAATGAAGGCGGAATAATCCCACCACCGGCCCCCAGGGAAATTCACAGCCACTCTGCTGTTGCCTGCATCGAATCCAGCTACTGGCCCTTCACAGGACGTCCCAAGGAGGGAGAGGCAGCCTTGGGAAGAGGCTGGCAAGGAGAGGAGGAGGAAGAGGAAAGAGAGGGGTAGAGCTGATTATAAATATCAGGGCAGGGAATGGGCTCAGTACCTGGCTAAAATCCAGAGGGCTTGGTTTTAGAAGCCTGGTTTAAGGGTTTTAAACCTGATTTAAACAGAATATTCTGTGATTCTAAGCATGGGCAAAGCCATCTGCATAGAAGGCAGCAGCTGTAAAGTTTAGGAAAACAACTGTACTGTGTGGTGCTTGCATTAAAGGCTGGGAGAAACGCGGGAATGAGGAGAGATGTGAGACCCAGCATGGATTTTGTGCCAGGCCAAGGAAGAGGAAGAAGAAAGAGCCCCGGGGCAGCAGGAGACAAGGCAGGAAGAGCAAGCCAGGCCTATCACACCTATTCAAATTCCAAGTCACTGCCACCACTCCCAGGGTGCCGAAAACAACCAACCCCAATGACTCACCCCAACCCCACAAAATCCTGAGGGGTTCACTCCATGCCAAGGACTCCTTCCCTCTTCCCAATCACCCCCCCCCACCCCCACCCCTAGGGCAGGATTGTTTGTCATATAAAATATAACTCCCCCTTCACGAGGGCAACACCCTCTAACCCCAGGTATTTTAAAGAGTTGAGCGATTCTTGCCATAAAAAAAAGATCAGAGGGTCTTTATTGACTGCAGCAGGGTTAATCCGGTTTATTCCAAGTGAGAATTTGGCCCCTTGACTTCAAGGAAGCCGTGCTGATTAATCCCAGATGGAGACCTGGCCGGTACAATCCCTTCCCAAAGTCCTGGGGCTGGATCACCTCCATTGCTCAGAGCCTGTGTGGTTATCGAGGAACAAGGAACAGCACCTGCCATGTGCTAAACATTGAGCATGGGGCCAGGGAATTGGGACTGAGGAATTCAGGGACTTCAGGGTATGCCTTATAGTGGGGAGAGGATATCAGAGTAGCATCCTTTCTCCTGCAGATTTCTGGGAATATCACCTGGGATGGGAGTCCAAAAGCTGGGCATTGAGCACAGTGGGGAATTCCTGGCTTCTTTCCACTGAGGGCTTTTTTATGGTGCTCTGTGAGGATCCATGAGTGCAAAAACATGATTAAATCCATCCATGCTTCAGGGAAGCTGCCCCAGAATCTCTTTGGCAGTTTTGAGGAGCAAACACAGCTTCATTCCTACTCCAAATGCCAAGAAAAAGGATCTCTTTTCAGTAATCATCTCCAAGGCTAACTCAGGACAGGCAAGATTTTGCTTCCCAGAGTTGTAGGCACAAGTGCCATACTTTTTGCAAGGAAGACTAAAATCCTTTACACATATGCCCACAGAGAGATGGCAAAACTGTGGATAAACACCAGAATACACCAATTCCAAGGCAGGTGTTGATGGGTTTTTGGGTCTGAAACGCAGAGAGGGTGGTGCCTCCCCCATCAGGTCATTCTTACAGTGGCATTAAAAATTCACAGCTACGGGATACCAGTGCCTCTCCCCGAATTTCCCCTGAGCGTCTCTGCCCCAAATTTGCATTTGCAGGCCAGAGAGACTCTGGAGGCTGGGCTCTGCATGTGGAGGAGACTCCTGGGAAGAGGGAAATGCCTGGGCTCGCAGTTCCCTCGCTCCAGCCCAGCCTTCCAAGCCGTGTTTGTGAGGGCCAGCATCTGGAGCAGGGTGGGAGCCGAGGATTGATGGGCAGCAGCACACATACAGCTGTGCACATCTGGTCTGCAGGTGTCTCAGCTGCTATTTGTCAGGGACATGAAAAAGCACCCCAAGTTCCCGGGGCAGTCGTACCTGTCCCGTGGATTGTTCCCAGAAGCCTGCAGAATTCCGTGGATTTTATGTCTCTGCTTTTTAGTGGGTGGCCTCAGTTCCTTTTGTTGTTTGTTTTTCCATTATTATTTTATTTGAAAGAAGGAGTTTAAACCCTAGATGCTTTTAAAACAAGGGGGTGGGGGTGGGTGGTGTTGGGTGTTGTTATTAATTCCACTGGCATTAATCCACGCAGCTGACTCTGTCGTAATGGATGGTTGTCATCCTTCCCCTGATTTACTCCTAGGAGTAGAGCTTACTACAGAGTCTTTGTGCTGCATTGATGGGAAAAAAAAAAAAAGAGGCTACTCCACAGGTACAGCCAGACTCACTTTCAAAATATTTAATCTATGCAAAGACAGGTAAGGTAAGGAAATGGGTAGGAAAAGTCTCATCCGTGAGATAGGAAAATCCTACAAGCATCCTACAGGGATGCTGCTGCTGCTGCTGGGGTTTGGGAGCTGCAGCTGCAGGAAAACACAGAGGAGCTGCTGGCTGAGCAGGCCAGACCAACAGAGTTCCCTTGGACAAGGAAGAAAGCCACAGATGTATATGTTTATTTTTAGAGAAGGTGTCTTTCCTAGAATTTGTATGATTTTGGCAGGGGTGTGGAGGGGAGGAGGAAAGGTTTCCCTTTGGCCAATAATATCAGCTCTCCTAAAACGGGGTGGAGGCAGGAGGGCTTTCTCACAGCCTGGTTCCTATCGCAGTTCTGTTTATCCCTGCAGAGGCAGGCAGGGACCACAGGCCACTCCCAGTGACTGCCAGATTTGTCCTAAATTAAATAAAATCAGATTCCCCCTCGGGCTGAGTTGTGTCTGTGCAGGGTGGGGTCTGTCACCGTGAGCATCTCAGCAGAAGCCATGGATGGGTCACCTGTGACAACTCTACCCTCCTTCCCTGATTTCCAGCCATTCCCACTTCTTTGGGCGCATTTTGGGTGTGCATTTCAGACAGTGCCTGCCCGGAGCTGCCGGTGCTCTGGCAGCTGGAGCCCGTCTGGATCCGAGAAGGCCACAGGAGTGGGACTCAGGGGGCAGAGGAAAGTGGGATGTGGCTGCTCTCTCCCCTGGTGTGAGCCTCAGAGCTGATTCTTAAGGACACATCTGTGTCTGGGCACGCTCTCCTCCCCAGCCCTGGGTATTTCACTCGGGGAACAGCTCATTCCCTGCCTTTTCCCCCCTCTGCTTCACACCTTTCTCCTGTGGCTTGTGTGGGGGAGTGAATTTGAGGCAAAGGAAGCGATGCTGAGCTCTGCTAGCCAGGAGGGCTGGTGGGGGCCACCTCCTGCCCCACTTTGCCCCATCCCCAGCTCAGGAGATGCCGCTCCTCCTCCTCTTCCTCCTCCTCCTCCTCCTCTGCCAGCCCCGCTCAGCCTTTGGAGGAGCACAGGGCTGGGGGAAATGTGCCTTTGCTGTTTAAAGCTCTTTTTTTTTTTTTAACGCTAGTTTAAAGTTTTTAGGTTCGTTTTCATTTTCTGCCCAGACAGGGACACAGTACCTTGGGGCAAACATTCCCAACTGCCCAAATTTTGCTGCAGGGAGGCAGAACCTAACAGAGCAACTCTGAGCATCCCAGCAGCGAAATGCTTCACTTTTCAGCATTGCCCTCTCCTCCTTGTGGTGAGCACAGGCCCACAAGTCTGATTTTAGCTGGACTATGACCTGAAATGTTGAAGAATTGGCTATTCCTGAGTGTTTTGGGCCCCAAAGGACAAGTTTTTCCATGGGCTGTTGTTGAGCCCGCAGCTAGTATCAATTTAATTCTTCTCCTTGGTGAGCATCCCTCTCTTCATCTTGAGGGGTTCAAGGCCAGGCTGGATAGGGGTTGGAACAACCTGGGATAGTGGAAACTGGCCCTGTCCATGGAAAGGGGTGAAATGAGATGGGCTTTAATGTCCCTTCCAGGCCAAACCATTCTGTGATTCTGTGGACACCAATAACCCTTTCTGCAGCTGTGTGAGGGGAAAAAAATATTTAAAGAAAAATTACAGAGTAATTTCTGACAATACGTGAGAGGAGCACTCACAACTGGAGTTTTTTGTCCTGTCTCCAGTCTCCATCCTGCTCCAGTGGCTGGGAGCAGACCCAGACAGGAAGGACTAGGGCTCTACCCTTGTCCTCTTCTTGTGGCATCATCTCCTCAGGATCCTCGGTTTTCCCCAGACAGTGAGGTGTCAGCAAACCATGGCTCTTTCTCAGGGATGCACAAGAGGGTCTGGAGAGGGAGAAAAAGCCTTGGGGAGGAGGAGAAAAGGCTTCAATCACCATTTCCTCGTGCCACATTCCCATCGAACTGCTCCTGGTAACAAACTGGGGAGATGAGGGATACAGGGAGCATGTTTCACCTCCAGCCAGCCTCGGGCAGATGAATCCCCCATGTTCAGAAAAGGCTGGGGTGAATCAGAGGGAGGCTTTTCCCTGGCTCAGGAATGAAGCTCTGCCAGGGATGTGTTTTGAAACGTTTTCCCAGCTGTAAGATGCACACAGCTGTGGCTTTCCCTTCATCTGGGAGACTTCAAGAGTGGATGGTTGATAAGGGTTCCTAGCAGCAGAGGCAGCACAGCCCGAGCCAGGGGATCTGGTTTCAGTCTGTCCCTGCCCGCAGCATTAGATCTGATTTTTTGCCCTCTCCCCACCCCCTCGCACGGACACAAATGTCTGAATTCCTTTCTCCACTGCTTCCTCCCCTCTGAAGCCTTGCAGCCTGGTCCTGCTGCCTTCTCCAGGGCTCCTTCCTCTCCTGGCTCATGGAAATCAGGGGATTTCTACTGGGTTTATCCTTTCCTGGTAACACCCCCAAAAAATCGAGGGAATTCTGCTGTTTTAAGGTACTTTTTTTTTTCCCCCACTATCCAAATTTAAACAAAGACAGGCTGGAACTGAAACGGGTTTATATTTAAATTAAACAAGCTTAAATTTAAAGGAGTTTGAGTGATTTAAATTTAAACAAGGCCAGATTGGATGGGACTCTGAGCAACCTGGTCTGATGGAAAGTGTCCCTGCCCAGGGAATGGGATGAGCTTTCAGATCCCCTCCAGCCCAAAGCATTCTGTGAAGTGGCTACCACCAATTTTGGCTTCAGACACAGATGAGAACTCCATGAAATAATTCGGGAACATCCCTTCAGCAGTGATCCTCCCGGTCATGGGGATACCATCAGCAATTTTGAAGCACAGCTGTTTCCCGCTCTCCCCCTATCCTGAAACAACTGGGCCCTTTTTTTTTTTTTCCCCCCAGAAAACAAAAACAATGGCAAGAAGGAGGAATCATCATTGGGCACAGAAAATTTTGAACTCAAGCAGCAAAAGTTTTGGGAGGTTTCTGAGCAGATCACCCCCCCATGGGATGCTGGGAGGCAAAGGATCCAAAGCTGACTGTGGATATTTTGGTTGATCCATGCCATAGGGCTTTTTAGAGGAGTTATTCCCAAAGCAGCTGGGAATTCTGGCCCCTGAGCTCAGGAATGGGATTTTAGGGATTTTCTAAAGCAGGAGCATGGCCTTTTGTGCTGTAACCCAGCACTGATTGAAGCTACTGGTGAGGCTATTCCAGAATAATTTTTTACATTAAAAAGAGGAGAGATTCAGTGAGAAAGAAAATTCCTCATTCTGAGTGTGGAGAGGCCCTGGCACAAGGTGCCCAGAGAAGCTGTGGCTGCTTCTGGGTCCCTGAAGTGTTCAAGGACAGGGCTTGGAGCAACCTGGGACAGTGGAAGGCATCCCTGACCATGGCAGGGGTGGAACTGGGTGAACTTTATGATCCCTCCCAACCCAAACCATTCTGGGGTTCTATGAATGCCACATTTTCCTCACCCTGATGTGTTTGCTCTCTCCCATCTTGTTCAGGCCTTAACCTTTGAGAAGAAGCAACTCCATATGGGATTTCTCCTTCCCCATTCACCCTAGAATGCGCCATTATCAAAAAACAAAAAACCAAAAATGGCCCTGAGGTCAGAGCCTTTTTTCTACACCATCAGCTTTAAAAGAAGTTGAAAAAGCTACCTATAAAAAAACTCCAACGAAACAGACCAGCAAAACACAGAGCCATTATGGAACTCTGGAAAATCCACAATCCAGATTCAGAGTCTGGTCTCAGAGAGATATTTCAGGGTCTGAATTGAGAGTGTAAGTTCCCAGAAACACAGCACAATTTGGGTCAAAAGGCACCCCAAAACAGCCAATCCAGTTCCATGGAACGAGCATGGATGTGGCAGAGCCATTCTAGAGCTCTGGAAAATCCACGATCCACAGGGTAGGCCATCACTGTCACCTCACCATAACAGGGAAGAAAATCAGCCTGTGAAATTCCCAGTTCTCCAGCTGGAGCTGGGAACCAGAAAGAGGCAGTGGGAAGGAGAGGCCTGAGGGCAGCAGCAGCCAGAGCAGGGGGTCTCAGCCAGGGTTAAAGACATCAGCTCTGCCCTTGGAGCAGCTTTATGCTGAGCTCTCCACTCTTGGGTGGGATTTTAAAAAAAACCCTGAAACTAGACCAGCTTTTCCTCTGGTTTTACCTCCTTTTCACGTCAGCCACATTTAGAGAAGAGCAGGGCACAGCAAAACCTCATGTGAACACCCTGCACACCTTTCTTCTGCTCACTGGAAAAATATAATAAAAAAAAACAGTCAGCAAAATGCTCTGCGGTATCTTCCTCCTCCTTGAATTTTATTTTCCTTTCCTGGAGTCCTCCCTGGATGGGGAAAGGGTCAGCCTGTCATCTGTCAGACGTGGGCATCCCCAAACCAGCAGGAGAGGTGGAGCTTTCCTAAGTGGTCCTGGGCAGCCTGACAAATCCCTGAGCTCGTCTGCAGAATGTGGTTGTAATTAGATAATTAATAACTTGGAGAGGGAAAGGAAAGGAAATCAGCTAAATGGAAGCTTTCCTCAGTGGGAGGAAATAATCATATCTGCCTTTTGAAATCTGAGCTGAGGTGGCTTTGCTGAAGGCAGGAACAACACCTTGCCTGCAAAGCCATCCCAGCCCTGAGCAGGACGGGGAATCCCGTGGGCACTGCAGGGTCATGGAGTTTGTTCCACAGAATTTAACCTGCTCCTGGAAGTGTTCCACACCAGGCTGGAGCAACCTGGGAGAGTGGAAGGTGTCCCTGCCCATGGCAAGGGGGAGGAATGAGATGAGCTTTAAGGTCCTTTCCTACCCAAATCATTCTGGGATTCAGTGATGTTTTGATGGATACATTGCTCCTGTCTATGGATTTACCATTTACTCCAATTTAAATCCATCTGTGACATTACCAGACTCTGAATTTAGGCTGTCTATCCAAAAGCTTAAGGAATTGTGCTTCCACTTCCTCCTGGCACACTGGATCTTGCCCAGTGCAAGTATTAACTCCATGTTGCTGGAACCAGGGGCAGAATTCAACACATGGTGATGAACCACAGCCTGGATTGTAGGGAAAAACCCCTTCCCACACAACCTATCTCAGAAAGATGTCCTGCATTTGCTGTATTTACTTTTCTTCTCTTTTATTTTGGTTTTTTTTTCTTCTCTCCAGACTGTCCAGTGTCTGCAACTGAAGTGGAATTGGGATATATCCAAGTTTGTAGCTTCTGAAACCTTAAAAACCTCAAGAAAACAGGTCCAAAAGACCCCTCTTGACCTCCCTCGCTCTGAACTTTTGTGGAGCATTTTAGACTGAGCAGCAAAACAGCACCAAAGAGAATGGGCTGAGACTTTGCAACATCTCTCCCCAAAACGACTGACCAAAAAGAAGAGAAGCAACATTCCTGGTTGTTCATTGTTGTTGGGATTTTGTGTCTGTCTGTCTGTGCGTTTGATGTTTTATTGCTGATTTTTTTTTGTTTTTTTGGAAAAAATCTTAATTCAGGAACACATTTATGAGGCATCTTTGGGTTCAAGTTTTACTTCCCCTTAGCTGTATTCTTCTCCTATTTTTTTTCTTTTTTTTTTAACTCCAAACCTGATTTCTTGTACAGTCATGGCAAAACTGGACCAAGGCTCTCAGCAAAAATAGAAAATGAAAGAAAAAAGCCTACCATGTCCCCAGCTCCCTGCATGATTTTTTTCAAGTACAGCCTGGATTACAAACTGCCCTCCACACTCTGCCACCTCTCCCTTATTGCTCCATGACTTGCTACCCCTCATCCCCTTCCCCATTTTTTAATTTTTTTTTAATTTTTTTTTTGTTTTCATTTTCTGTTCCAGTGTATATGTTTCTTATTTGTTTTATTTATTGAGATATTTTTAACGAGCTAAGAGACTGCAATGTCGCTGTGTATACTGCTTCTCTTGCCAGTAAAAATAAAGATGTCATGCAGCTACCGGGGGTTTGGGATTTATGTTCTTGACTCCAAAGCCCCCAGAGAGGCTGAGACTCTTCCTTGCACCCTGCAAAGTTTTCACACTCAGAAATTTGGCTAAAAACCCTTTTCCCAGGGAATGGGGCGATGGGGTGCAGAGGGTGTGAGCATCACTTGTCTGGGCTGATGTCTGCAGGATGACTTGGCTTGGAATGAACCTTAAAACCCAACACCTTCCACTAGACCAGGATCTGGAAACATGGGGCTAAATTATCCCAAATATCTTTTTCTCCCCATCAACTATGGGAAGAAAAAAAACCCTAAAGAACCCAAAAAACCTCCCTGTTGTGTCTAGGGGCATTAAAAAATAAATCATGTCATTCCATCCAAACCAGCTTTGGGGGAAAACATTTTAAGATGCCAAATTGTGACCCTCTCTGTGTGTGCATCAGATGCCTTCATTCCCTGGGAGATTTCCGAGCCCCAATGTCAAGTGTTTATTTTAAAACAAGCCCTGCTGCATGGAGGAAAATCCGTCACATCCATTAGAAGCTCTTACTTAAAAGAAAATGACATCTCAGTCTGGGCCCTGGGTACCAGCAGAGCCAAAAACACCATTTAAGAAGGTGAATGTAACAGCTGTCAGGCCGTGCAGCACGCAGAACCACTTTCCCCCTTCCCAGGAACGTGTGTTTTTGCATCAGCCACTGCAATTTCAGGAATCTCTAAGGGTGCTCCAGGTTGTGGTTTCAGCTCAAGAAGTGACGTTTTGCCAAGCATGGGCACCGAAATCCAAATCCAGCTTTTCTGAGGGCTTGTCAGGGAGCCTGTGGTGCTGCTCTGCTGCTGCAGGAGGTGCTCAGCAGCAGCAGGGCATGGCTGGAATTTCCCAAGGATCTGTGCCCTGTGCCTTTCCCACTGCTGCAGGTCAGGGCTGCTCCCCCTATGCTCCAATACCATGATTTAAGGATCTATCACAATAGATCAAAGCCTCTGACCTCTCCCTGCAATTCCAAACAAAAAATCAGTGCTCACAAGCACCTTTGGAAGCTCTTCCATGAATTCTGAGGGTTAGCCAAGGCTCCTGTGGGTGCACGGCCTCAGAGATGTAAATCTGGAGCCTAGAATTAGGGATACAACATTTGTTTTTAGGCAGAAAAGGAAGCAACTGTTCAAATGGCCAGGAGAGAGTCATGCCATGGGGTTTGGATGCATTCAGTTCCTGAGGAGAGAACCAAAGGCACAAAATGCTCCAAAAAGCTTGGGAGCCGTGAGCTCTTGGGGTAACAGATTTTTAAGATCAAACACACCTGACTCCATGAAGAGGGAGGCAGACAATTCCATCAGCTGCTGGAAAGGCTTTTTGTGTGCTTGGAGTTTGTCAGGCATGAGCTGGGCAGTCGGGAATCTCAGACCTCAGGCTGCAGCTGGGTCCTTGTGGGCAGCACATGGATATATTTATATTTTCTTTTCCATACACAGGAGCATTTTTCAAGGGCATTTATCAGCCTTAATTCCCAAGGGGTTTAAAATTGTCCTTCCCAATCCCACCTCTGATGCCACAACACCCTGTGAGAGATTAAGGGATGTCACCAAGGGCAGGGACAAGGGTGGCTTGTGTAGAAGAGGATGAAAGCAAGAAATCCCTAAAAGCAGCAGGATCAGATGGGTCCCAACAATGGGATTTCTTCTCCGTGGCAGCACACATGCCCACGTGGAGCCTGGCTAAATATTGGTCCTGGATTGCTTGGTCTCTGTGCACATGAAAGGCTACAAAAAATACCCACAAACCAGAACAAACTATTCCAGCAAACCACAAAGCAAAATATTCACTGGAAAGGAGCCAAGCACTGAGGTAAGGATATAAAACACACTGATTTGGGGTTTTTTTAAAGTAATTTTTTACTGAATCCCAACTCAGCTTAGCATCTCCAACCCTTCCATTTTTAAAGGGGGGGCAGGGAGGGAAGGTTTTTGAATTTTCAGCTGAAGTCTGTATGAAAAAATAACAGGTATAACCCTCCCCACCCCCAAATAAACCTAACTCCCAAGTCCCATCCCTTGGGATGCCTGTTCTCTCTGGCTACCCCCAAGGCCACCCCACTTCCACACAGCCAAGGAGTGCTGACAGCAGGGAGGGATGGGGAAAGGTGGGAGCCCTGACAATTTTTCCCAGGGATCCTTGTAAACTTGGAAGCGCTGGTTTGGCTGGGACCACCCAGGTATCGTTTCTGGGATGGCAAATCCAGCTGCCCCTCTCTGCACAGTGACAGCAAAGAGAGGTCAGTGTCACCTCAGCACTGAGATCTTGGCTGAGGGAACCTGCATCCCACACAAATCTGGGAGAGGAGGGAGTCTGCGGGCCAGGGGAGGACCCACGTGCAGCTGCAGGCCCAGGACAGGGATAAATCCTCTGTTTCCTGCTGTTGGGAAGAGCAGTGACAAAGGGACCTGGATCAGGGTTAGGCAGAAAGACAAAACACTGAAATCAGAAGTGATGTGAAAGTAACTCACCAGTCCTGCAGGGATTTCAAACCCGCTTCTATGTGGCACTTGGGGACAGGAATCAGTGGTAAGGGAATGGCTGGACTCTGCTCTTAGAGGGCTTGCCCAGCCCAAAGGATTCTGTGATGCTTCAGGAAGACAAAACCTGCTCCAGCAGCAGCTGGATGGCTGGGAAGTGATGGAAAGCAAAAGGAGAGGTCAGTCCCAGTAGGAGACACAGCCCATCCTTTGTCACTCAGACACGGTCTCTGTGCTTTCCATTGAAAACCACACATTTATGTCTCATCTTTAAACCTTTCTCCCACTTGCAGCACCAAACCTGGGCAAAAGCTGCTCACCTAAACCCCAAAAAGAAGCAAACACCACAGACTGAGGCCCTGGAAGAGAAACTGTGGCTGGAATCCCTTGCAGTGTCCCAGGCCAGGCTGGACATTGGGGCTTGGAAGAGTCTGGGACAGTGGAAGGTGCCCCTGCCCGTGGCAGGGGGTGGCATGAGGTGATCTTCAGCCACCCTTCCAACACAAACCATTCCATGGCTTGATGATTCCATCATTGCCAGCATTTTGCTTGTGTTTTAATGGAATAATTCCAGGTTTTCCAGCTGCATCTTGATGCTCTCTGTGGTCCCGATGCCATTCCCCTTGCCTTTGTAGTCTCAGGATTTGTCTGGAACATGGTAAAGTGCACTCAGCCCTTTTATGATTTCCTGTCCTGTTTCGGAGCCCTGCACTGAAAGACTTTAGTTGCCTCCTAAATCTTTTTCCAGAACTCTCCTGTCACTTTAAATGTGGGGTAGCATTTTGTTAGCTTCAAGACTTTGAAATAATATCAAAGTAAACCTCAAAGGAAAATAATGCAGTAAAGGAGAAGTTTGGGGCTTAATTCATATTTAAATAAAGATCCTCCACTCCAGCTTGGGTTACTGCGTAAAATGACTGGGAGCAAATGGAGTTTTTAAAGGCCTTATTTCCCTCAAAGGCTGATTTTAAAATGATCAGTGAGCCTACCAGGCCCAGGAATGAAATTGCCTTCCCAGAAAAAATCCCCTACCACTGGGAAGAAAACTCCTTGAAATACTCCAGAACCAAGATGGGCTTTCTTCCTCCCTCCCCTCCCGAGCTGTGACCCAGAGCAATGTCTGTGAATGGTGGGAAGGCAGATAGGAGCCTTTGGAAAAGGAGACCAGGAGCTCGGGATTGATTCACATGTAAAAACAGGGCTTTTTCTCTCATTTTCTTTTCACTTTCTGGGGCTAACCACACATAGGAACAGTAGACACTTCTCTTTCTCCATCCCAAAATGGTTTTCAGGAGACAAAGGAGGAACCGAGGGCTGATTTCCAAGCAGCCCCAGCACCTGACAGGGATTTGTGAAAAGTGCCAGAATTCCAAGCTGACTGCCCAGCACAGGTACCTTCTCAAGAGCAGTGAAGCAGCCAGCCCTGCTGGGCTTTATCTGGGAATCTCCTCTGAAATTCTCCTCTAAGCTCCACATCCTGGAGTGCTGATGGATTTAGCCTTCCACGTCCCCTCGGCCTTTATTCTTTATTTCCTACTCCAGCCCCAGGAGCAATGGGCGGGAGGGGCGGCTTTTGCTAACGCCAGCAAACTGCAGATCTGCCAAAACCCCGAACAAAGGCTGTGAGAAAAATATTTCTGCAGGAAGCATTCTCTGAAACATGATTCATTTCTCCAAGATAAGTCATATTTCCCCTGGCCAACACTTACAAAAGGGTTCTCCTCCCTCATCCCTGCTCCGGCCTGGATGATGGATACAGCCTGAGCACGTGCTTCCAGTCGGAGGCTGTGGATTTGCTCCCATGCAAAAGCAGTTTGAGGCTGGTGATGCCTGTGAGAGGCTCCCTGGAACAGAGGCTGGTCAGTGTTAAAGGAATAAAGTAGGGATTTATTAAAAGGCCTCGAAAGGATACACCTTGGGCAATACAAGACCCCAGCCATGGCTGCATCCAAGATGGACCCAAGATGGACCCTGAGTCACAAGTTTTCACACTTTTATAAATTTTGGTCCATTTCCAAATTGGGATTGATTGTGCAATTCCAGCTCCAGGTTGTGCAGTCCCACCCTCCCAGATTGCTCTGCTCAATTCTCTGCTGTTTGCATATTTTGGGCCCAGAGCTGCAGCAGTGTCCTTGGCTGGAAAAGGATTGTTCTGTGTCCTTGGTTCTGGAGCTGGAAAAGGATTGTTCTGTCTGACTGAACTGTGAGGAGGACTTGTTGACACCTCATATGAAGTTCAGAGTCACACAATAAGGCAGTGCAGCATCTGGGAAATAAGAAAAATAACACTTAAGGCATCACTGGGGATGTGCGTGGCTCACTCTGGGTTTCCCTCTTTGTCACCAGTGCCTTCTTCCCACTCCATGCTCTGGAAGGGGACTGTGCCCATTCCTGGCTTCACACCACCACTTCCAGCATCATTGTTTTCTAGCCAGGTGTGATGTCCTGTAGCTTTGTCATCAGCTCCTGGAGACAATGGGCTCCAGGGGTCATTTGCAGTTCATCACATCTTTGGAGCTGGTCCTGGCCCTTAGTTGAAAAAAACCCCATTCCTGCTTCAAACATGGCTGGGAGATCCATAATGGAATTTCCTAACAACCCTTGTTGCAGAAAGCCTCCTTCAAGAGGAGCCCTGCCAGACAGTGGCTTGCTTTCCCAAATTAGTAATTGGGTGGGAGCCCAGTAGGAGCTGGGTGAGGGGCCAGCTGGCATGGCCTGGTGACACATGGGACAGCAGCTCTTGGTGGGAAATGTCCATCAGACAGGGTAGTCCTGGTGGGTTGATGGACCCAAAATACTGGGCAGGGACCTCCTTGGCCACAGTTCTTCTCACCAAGAAATCAGGGAATGATTTGGATTGGAAGTGATCTTAGAGGTCATCATGTCTCACCCACTCTCGTGGTCAGCGACACCTTCCACTGTCCCAAGTTGCTTCAAATCCCTTCTAGCCTGGCCTTGGACACTTCCAGGGATCCAGAGGCAGGCATAGAGATATTCCTGGGACACCACACCACGTGCCAAAGCTGGCAGAGTCCCCCCACAGGGCCAGACACATACCCACCACCTCCAGGGTGAGCCACAGCCAGGCTGTCCTTCAGGTCCATCCAGGGCCGTCTCCTGGTGCCCTGTGGCATCCCAAGCCCCCTGTGTGGGATTCAGTCAATTGATTTTTACTTCTCCTTTTTCTTTTTTTTCCCTGGGACACAGGAAGTCAAAGGAGCTGGCTGGAGCATGAACATGCTCCCACGAGTTACTGCCTGGGTCACTCTCCCTGCAGGCAACATCATCACCATCAGCTACAGTCAAGCTTCCTGTGTGCCATCATCACCTCTGGGGACATTGGGACAGCTGGTGGCCATGGGCCCTTCCTGCTGTGGTTTGGGTTTCTGCTTCATTTGCCAGTTGCCACCACAGAACATCCTGGTCTGAGGAGACAGAGCTGCTTGGACCAGGTAAAAGCCAGCAGAAGAATTAATATCCACATAAGGGCTGATGTGAGGTGAGGTTTCTCTCCTGGAGTCACATAACAAAAAAAAAAAAGAAAAGGAATCAGGAGTGTGAAGGAAGAGAGAGGTGCAGAGGAAGAAGAGGTTTAGCATGAAGTACAGAAGGCAAAGACCCGCCTCTTCCAGGCCACATATGCAGGGATGGCTCCTACAAGTTCCAAGTAATTTTCCACGTATCCATATGTCAGGTGATCATTTCATTCCTCTAAACTCTGCTGCTCTGCACTGGGCCTTCAGTAGTGCCTTGCTAAAGCCCACGTTTGTTAGCACTGCATTAAAATAGAATTAAATCAAAATGCATGTTTTTGTTGCAAGCACAGCAGGTGCACCGTGCTGGGGAGGAAGGATTTTATGTTGTTAGAAGATGCCCTTTCCTGCTAGAAATTCACAGAACCACAGCACAGTTTAGGTGGGATGTCAAAGCTCATCTTTGCCGTCACCTTCCACTGTCCCAGGCTGCTCCAAGCCCTGTCCAACCCGGCCTGGGACACTTCCAGGAATCCAGGGGCAGCCACAGCTCCTCTGGGCAAACTCTTTAACGTTGCTCAAAATGTCCATCAGATCTGCAGGGCTTTCGCTCCACACACTCCACAACCACCTGGGATGAGCAGAACACGAAAGCAGAAGCTCAGATCTGAGAGGTGGCAGCAGGAGACACCCCCAGCCCTGTCAGGGCCACCTCTGGCACAGCTCTGTAACCAGATCTCAGCCCCTGAACCTCATGCTGTGACATGTTTGTGCAATCAGACCCTTTCCCCTTCATTAATGTTGGGGTCAGGGGGAGCCAAAGGTCAGGCTGGGAGCTGATGATTTCATTTCTAAACAAAACCTCTACCTTCCTCCTCCTCCTCCTCATAAATTTTCATTTAGTACCACCAAGATGACCCCCTCACTACTTTCCATTCTCTTTAACAAGAGGGACATTTCATTCCCCAAAACCAGCTCCTTCTTACCCCAAGTCCCAAGATTTTTTTTTGGGTAATTTGGCCAGGATCCTGCCCCATGCCACAGCTTACCAGGGCTGGAAAAGTAAAGGTGACGGAGACGGGAAACCCCACAGTTGTCCCTTGGTCCCACTGCCTGGTTTTAATGGCTCCACCATCTGTGTTCCCACAGGATCAGGGCCCTGTTTGAGGTGACAGGGGCTGGAAAGTGCAAAACCAAACCCCACCGTCTGAAACACATGTGCTTGCTTTGCTTTGGAGAGAAAACAAGAGAAAAAAAGCAGGAGATGCAGCTGGCTTCCAGGCTGGCTGCCTGCACTTGTTCATACCTTAGAAAAGAGCAACCCAAACTGTCCAAGACAATGTGTAAAGCATAATCTGTGTTTCTCCTTGTCCTGGACCCCTCTGTTTCTGTGGAGCTCTCTGAAATTACCAAAAAGTTCAGCCCTGACATTGTTTTCTTGATCCTGAAATCTCTTACAGAACTTTTACAGCAGTGGATCCCAGGGCTCTGCCCTCCTGTTTCTTCTCTTTCCAGGGAAGTTTCAAAGCTCAGCTGGTGTGAGGAAAGAATTTGGTGATGTAGATAACCTCAGAGCAGGTTAAGAGATTTGGCTGCTCAAATCCAGCCAGTGGGTGATTTCTGAGCTGTGTGGTTCTTGTTCAAGTTCAGGTTGGACGAGGCTTGGAGCCCCTGGGATAGTGGGAGGTGTCCCTGCCCATGGCAGGGGTGGAATGAGATGGGCTTTAAGGTCCCTTCCAAGCCAACCCCAAACCATTCTGTGATCTTCCTGCATCACCTTGGCCAGGGAACGAACTGTTCCTTTGTCTCTGCTTTTCCAGCCCTCTTGGATTGCTGTCGAGGAAACTTTCCTGCTCACTGGGTCATCCCCAGCTCCTCATCCCAGCTCAGCTAAAGGACAGTGCCTGGGGGCTGGTGCCATCGTGTGGATACAGCTGCAATGAAGAGGAGGAGGAGGAGCAGAGGTGGGAGGCAGAACGCTGGGAAAAGGACAAATCCGGCATTGTCCAAGTCCAGATCTAAACTGAGTTCCCTCCTAGAGATACCAGTGGGTTTAAGTGTTGCTTCCTCCAGCAAGTGAATAAATAAATCAGCGAAAGGATGCACCACCTGCACCACCTCCACCCTACAGCATCTCCTGGGGCCACAGCAGAGCCCCAGAGGGAGTTTTCCCAAAGGAAAGCAGCAGTGGTTGAGATTTACATCCCTGCCAAAGGCCCAGAGACTGAAAACACTGTACCTTACTCTGCTTTCCTGCTGGAAACAGGCAGGGAACACAACCCATGCACGTGTCATCCCCTCCAAGGTCTCCAGGACTGTCTGGTTAACCAGCACAAATACACTCTTGAGCCTGGAGGAGAATCAGGCTGTGGATTCTGGCTGCTGGCAGAGGGTGGATTCTGCACTCTGGGCTTGCATCCTGTCCTGGAAGTCACAGGCCCCAACCTACAACTCTCTTGCCAAACTGAGGAGCAATCCCAGCCCAGGATAAAAATAAAGTGTCCATGAGGCCCTGTCCCTCTGGGGTCAGCTGACAGTGGATGTGCAATCAGGCTCCTTCATGTCCTTCCTCCACTGCCTTTCACAGCCTGGAGCTGAAGCAGAGCCAAATGACAAGCAGGGGAGAGAATGGATCAGGAGCCTGGGGCTTCCTTTGGAAGGTCGTAATCCCAAGCCAAGCCCAGCTGGTTAAGATGTCCCCATTATCCTGGAGAGTGGAGCCCTGAACTCCAGTGCTCTCCTTCCCTAAGCCCCACGGGCTGGGATGGAGAGCAGCCTGCCCTGACTCCTTAGGGCATGTGGATGTGGGGATGAGCTTGGTCCCACAGGAAGGGCATGAAATCCCTGAAGGCCCTGCCCAGGCACTGGCCAGCTTCCCTCCCTCCAAGCCCTGCACCTCCCATGCACACTCCAGGCCTGTCACCCCTGTCATGTTTCTGGCTCCCCTCAAATTCCCGCTTCCAAGGTCTGGACAGAGCACTTGGCAGAGTGATTTCCCCTCAAAGTCCTGCTGGCTCTGGATCTTGGCTCTGGGAGAGGCACAAGGGATGCACCAGGTGGTCAGGGCTCAACCACGAGCCCTCAGTGGCTCTGTGCTGGCTGTCACAGGGTTGGAGAGCCCTGAGGGGCAGGCGGGATCCCCTGGATCCCCGGTGATCCTTCAGGGCACATCCCTTCTCAGAGAGCTGGAGTCTTGTCCCAGCCAGGTTTAACAGCACCTGCATCCAAAATCCGTGAATGACCCAGCCCCATGGTGCTGTTCCAGATTAAATGGTTCCCACTGTTATTTGGGAAATGTATGAATTTTTCCCATCTGTCTTTGACCTATAAAACAAACATCCCTCAGAACCGAGGGGTTACTGCCAGCGACGACGTGCTCTCATTTCTGGTCTTTAAGCACATTTCATGGCTTGCCAAGAGTTTTTAGGAGGTTAAAACTCAAGGCCTCGACTCAGCAAAGTGCTCCCAGCACGTGCCAAATAGGATTTAGGTGCACACTTGTGTCTGAGTACACGTTACAGGCCTGTGCTGGACGGAGATATTTGCCCAAATTGGTGCCAAAAATCGTCTTCCTTAGCTCCTCGACGCTCTGATTCTGTCCTCTGCTTTACTCCTACACCTACAGGTGAAATTTGACTTGTTGATGTGCAGCTCATAATTCAGGGAATGCTGCCTAGGGTTTTGGAAAGATGTAAAAAGCCTGGGGAAGCAGAGGAGGGTGATGCTTTTTTAAAAGCATATTTTTAAAATCACAACAAGTTGCATGGAGTGTTTAACAGTAAAATCAGGGGAAAAAATAGGAAGGCATATTTGAAGTGCCTCTAAATGAAAATTGTGATTTAAAAAGAAATTTTACAATGTAAACCACTGTTCAAGTGAAATATTTAATTTCAGGCTGACTGAAATACCCCTTTACAAAGTGAGTATTTTCTTTCTCTCATTTTCTTTTTGTTTTTTTGTTTTTTTTTTGTTTTAATTTTGGTTTGTCAGAAATTTCCATCATTTAGTTTTCTACCCCAAATCATTATTTTGAGTTTTTGGAGCTTCTCTGCTGGAAAAGTCAAGGCTTGCATATCTAAGTACACCCCGAGAGCTGAAAGCAGAGCTGGATAAATGAAGAGGGAACACAAAATTCCGACTCTCAAGTTTGTCTTTAAGAGCTTGCCAGTCATCCAGGAGGAATTCAAGATATCAAGAGTATCAAAGGACATGAGGATCTGTACTCCAGTTGCAGGAAAGACAAATTTCATCATCACAAGGAAAAATACCGTATGGTAACCAACCCCCTCCCAGATTTCAGCATTTTTATCTGCACTGCTAAATCCCCAAATTCAGTTTTTTCTGCAGCGTGCCTTTTATCTCAGCAGCAGTGCCCTCAAATGCAGATTCCAGAAGAAAGGCAATGCTGGGTTTCATGGGAATTAAACCTAAAGGTTTTAGCTCAGCAAGGCATGGGTCAGACAAATTAATTTGGTGAATCTCCCACTCAGATTCCCTGCAAGAATTCTCTCTCTCCTGCCCCATCTCTGGAAGTGTCCGAGACCGTGTTGGACAGGGCTTGGAGCAACCTGGACTAGTGAAAGATGTCCCTGCCCACCAACTTCCAGCTCCAACCATTTGGGACTCAATGCACAGAGCTCAACAAAGCAAAGCAACCAGAGCTCTTCCACCCACACAGCTCTTACAGAACAAGGTGACCAACAGAGAGGGGAAAAAGTGCTCAAAATAGCATTTTTTCTTTTGATCCTTAAAAAGTTGATTTAGTCCTGAAAGCAATTAAAACCGGGGAGGCTTTAATGGGGAGTTGGAAGTAGCAGTGGAGTGGGTCACTTGGGGCTTGTTCCTCCTGTCAAATGGTGAAACCTTCCTGCTATTTAAGATGTCGAAAGCCTGTGAACCAAACAAAATAAAGCCCAAAGTTCCCAACATCCGACCACAGCGACACATTGATGGACACCAGGAAAAGGGCTGCAAGCAGAAGACAAACAAACCTCCCTGAGAAGGGCTCTGCCAAATTTAAGGGGAAAAGAGGTTATGAATGATTTGTGGGAAATGCCGCTAAGAGGGAAGGATAAAAAAGATCAAGAATGAAAAGTAAAGAGGAGGAAAGAGAAAAAGGAGAAAGGACTGAGAGAGGGCTGTGCCAGTCAGGAGGGATTTGGCCGGATGATGGTTTTACTGCACTGAAATGTGGAAGACACACTTTGATTGATTCTAGGAGACTACCCCGAAGTCATCCTTGCAACTCCCAGCGTGCTAATTACAGAGGAGAGGCGGGCAGTGACTCATGCTGGAAACTCCCCAACTTCCAAAGAGGGAAAAGGGGAAAAAAAATTTAAAAATAAAAGAGGAATTTTAGTTCTCAGGGAAACATGAAGGTCCCTGGAGCCGTGCTGGCAGGAAATTTGAGGGCAGCGTGGTGGCAGGGAAGCAGCCTTGGATGGGGTGGTCCCTGGGAGGGCTGGCAGAGGAGATATCCCCAAAGAGGATGGGGAGGAGGGGGGTGACAGCCGTGGGTGTCTCTCTGAGGCTGGGCTTGTCCCAGCACCTCCTTGTGCCGTCAGGACAGCTGTTTTCCCATCTCTGGAGGCAGGGATCAGCCATTCCAGCAGAGGTGCCCAGGGGAGTGCACACAAAAAAGCTGCTGCCAGCTAGAGAAGCACTGGGGCAGGAGCCGTGGATCACCCTGTGGATCACCTGAGCCAGCTGGAGTGCTGGCACCACAGGCTGGCTCTTGGGGGCAGCTCCCAGCCCCGGGGTGCCTCAAATTTGGACCACGGAGGGCAAAACAAAGTCAGAGCCCCCTGTGTCAAGCCTCAGGTGTCCTGCCCCCTCCCCTCTGCTCGGGGAGTGCTCGGCAAGGAGGAGACACAGGCACGGAGATGTTTGCTCAGCAAGGATCAGCGCCAGCTCCAAGAGGACTCTTGGGACGACAGCAGAGAAACAGAGGGGGGTCCTTGCCTGATATTTATTATCCCATCTCAGCTTCGTTCTCATCCTCTCGTTTTCAACTCTCCGGGTAGCTGACAGCACCAGGAACTGAGGCCAGAGCATCAGATTAACAACATCTTTCTTCTCCAGGATCTTGGCCACATGTTGGAGTTGGCTCACTCCACAAACAAAAACAACACCTCGGAATCTCACGGGCTCGAGACAGAGGTGGGGGAGACGGGGACAACAGGATTAAAGCCCTTAAGCCAATTGTAGTTACATTTTTTTTACTTACTCTTTTAAAGGAGAGAACTACTTTTAATTTATTTTTTTTTTTTTGAAGAAAGGAAGGTGCAGGGTGTGACCCTCCTCTCCACCACCCTGGCTCAGCCTGGGGTGTGTCACACAGGCTCATGTCTCTCTGGGACTAAGCAGGAACCCGTCTGTGCCCTTCAAATGGCATCAGTGATGAATAAAAAGCCACTTCCCCGCACCACCGTGCTCTTCTCTGCCTCCCTGGCTCCTCCACTGGCTCCACAGCCACTAGAGGGGAGTGGAAGGTAACGAGTTGAGGAGATGGCTGTGTCCTCCTGGGAAGCACGACGCCGTGGCTTGGGAGGTTCTGTAGCTCTGGGTGTCCACCACACCCAAATTTCACAGCATCCACATGAGAAGGTTTTCCCCATAACCCCATGGCCCCAGCAGGAGCAACCTTCAGCACGGAGGAGCCATGTGGGATGTGAAAATCATTGTCAAGATCCTTCAGGCAAGAGGAAAGCTCCACAGGCCCAGGAGAGGAAAGGAGTCCATCCTTCATCAGGAGCTAATTTAGGCCATCTCCAGCTTTTCCAGTTCTTTACTTCACCTCTTCCCAGTGATATCCAATGGCACAGGCACCACCGAGTTCACTGCGGTCAGTCTTGGCTTCTTCAGGGTCCCAGGGCTCTGTGGTCCCTCATCAGAAGGGACAAAAATCCACGGGGTCACTCAAGAACTCCTGTGACCATGGGATTTGCCAAGCGAGGTTTAGCCCCATGTACTCCCTCAGGCAGAGCTTGGGCTCCTTGTCCTGTTGGCATCATAGAAATAAATCAATAAAAGGGTTCAAATGAACCCTAAATAAAAGGCTTGTGCTGATGAGAGCAAATTTCCACATTTAGGAAATGCAGACAAAAGGCTGAACATTTTCCTTCAGTCTGGAAGCCCTTGAGGTGCTTTTTGTTTTTGCTCTCCAAATTATTTAGTGTGTGTCTCAGTGAGTCTGAGCCAGCCTGAGCACAAGTCACCAAGAAATGCTGAGGATGGTGGAGATGTACATTATGTACAAGGAATTTAGAGCAAGGCCTGGGACACTAGAATATTTCTGGTTTTGCCACTGGGAAAACCTACGTTGTACATTTTACTGCCCTGATTCCCCAGCCCGCACTGAGGCCATTATTAAAGAACTATAATATTAAGATATCAATCAAATTTAACAGTTCCCTTTGCAGAAATGTGGTGGAGAGGGAGAGTTATCCCATTCCTTTGGTATTTTTGTGGAAATGTGAAACGTGGGGGCTTCTCCCAGGAGCAGCTTTTGTTGTCCACTAAGGGAACAGGTCAACATTTTGCTTGTGTCCATCCATCCATGCATTCATCCGAGGCTGGACAGGGTTTGGAGCACCCTGGGACAGTGGAACATGTCTCTGCCCACAGCAGGAGATGGAACTGGATCAGCTTTAAGGTCCCTTCCCACCCCAATCATTCCCTTAGGTCATCGAAACATTTCATTTATTACCTCCTCCCCCCTCCCAAACAAAGCCCGACTCCCTTTATCTCCTGGCGGCGGTGGGCTGGGCTCTGTCCCGAGCAGACAGCTCTCCCTTTTATCTCTCCCGGGTCAGTCCGAGCAGCTCTGGAGTCCGTCAGCCCCGGGGTGTGATATCAGCCCTTGGATATCAGCTCTGCCGGCTGCGGGAGGATCCTGCGAGCGCCGCTCTTCCCCTCTGCCCTCGGCGCAAGCAGCCCATCCTTCATCCCGCACCCCTCGCAGCTCATCCTGCTTCCTCCGCGGCTGCCGCAGGGAGCAGGGATCGGAGGAAATGGAAGCTGAAGGAAGGCTGAGCATGGAGAGCCACATCGTGGTTTTTCCAGGATGACCTCGGTGACTACGGGAAGAAAACGGACCCGGGAAGGAAGGAGCCAGCTGCGTTCTCTGCCAGCCGCTTGACTTTTAGGTTGATTTTTGTTGTTGTTTTTTTTCAATCTTTTCTTTAGCTCTGCTGGTTGAAAAGGCTTTTCCTTGATGTGTCCCGAGTTCTGCAGAGCACGGAGGCAGCCACCACTCAGCTGGGACAGAGTCCAGCCTGGCAGCCTGGGGCTGGCTGCTTCAGCAAACGAGATTTTGGGGACTGTATCTGTCTGCTGCCTTCCTTGTCCCTGCCGCCCAGGTGACTCCCGAGCCCATTCCCTGTTCACCCTGCACAACGCAATTACACATCGAATTTCTGAACATCTCATCTGCTAGCCCAGGTTGCTCCAAGCCCCATCCAGCCTGTCCTGGAAAACTTCCCGGGGTCCAGGGGCAGCCGCAGCTTCCATCCCTCCCAACCCTTCCCGTGCAACAGGGAATGGGGAGAAAAACAAACTCAAACCTCTGAGCACCATAAAGGTTTTACTATAGACAAACCTCTGGGAGCGTTTTGGAAGCCAGGGTGATTAACATTCCTTAACGAGGAAGGTAGGGGTGCTCGGGGGGGTGGGTGAGGGGCAGGCACAGCACCCACCTGGGGGTCCCATCTTCCCACCTAATCCCCCCGTTGCCATCTGGTGGATTTACTAACGCGGCTCCCGCTGATATAATGAGGAACTGCAGGCTGGGCTGTATTTCCTCGTGAGTTTCGCTTCCCTGCCAGAAAAGTTCAGGACTGGGTCAGATTTTCTGTATATTTATGCATATAAAAGATATATATCTATAAATATATTTATATTTATGTTTAGCTTTAGGTTTAGGTTTAGATATAGGTATTTCTTCTTTCCAGGTAGTTTCCACCTTTCCCCACCTAAAGACTCATTCCCCATCCACCAGGTTCTGTACTGTTGGCCAGAGTTTGGGTTAAAGAAAGTAATCCAAGGGCCAAACCCCACATCCATCCCCTCCAGGGTGGGGATGCTGCACGGGGCTGCTTTCCATGGGTGCCCCAGGAGCACTGAGCCTGTCCTCACCCCACTCCCAGCCAGGAAATGCTGATTTAATCAAGCTCAGCCTCAGATTAAGGGGCTGGAAAGGGAAGGTGGGTGGCTGGGACTTCAAACAGCCCTGTCCCTCCTCCCAAACCTTCACAGGGTCATGATCAGAGAGGGATGTGCCCCAGGATCCCAAATCCCTGCCCGCCGAGATCCTCCAGCTTTGTTGCCCCACCTCAGATCCTCCTTCCCTGGCCATGGCCAAGCTGCCCTGCTCCAGCAAAAGGTCACCCAGCCCCTTCTTTCAGGACAATAAAGCCTCAAATGTGTTCCTAGGCAAATTTTGTAATGAGCAAAATGTTTCTAGGTGAATTTTGTAATGAATTAAGTGTTTCTAGGTGAATTCTGTGATGGATAAAGGTTCCTGGCATGGCTGCTCTCCTCTTGTTTAGCCAGAGCTCTGGGAAGAGTCAGGGGGTGCTGGCACTGCCTCTGCTGTGCCAATTCCAGGCACAGATTACTGAGGAAGGTGCCATCCCCTCTGATTTGGGGTTTTCTGTTTGCTTTCCGTGGGTCACCTCTTTTCATAAGCGTGAATTCCCGTTCTGCACAGATTGCAGGATCTAGGAGGAGGGGAAGCCCACGCACACCTTGGGAATGAAGGGGGGTGTCCCAGGGTGCAGGGAGGCCCAGGTGGACCCCATGCAGCTCATGGGAACAGAGCTCATGGAAAATTTTGGATATAATCCTCCCAGGTTTCCTCTCTCCTGCTCAGAATCAACCATAGCTGCCTGCTTGAGGGAGGCACCCTTCACCCAGGGGATTTTCCCATTTCCATCAGCAGGAGAAGACAATGATTTGTTGTACTCAAGGCACTCCAGTCCCTTCACGAAACAACTTTTTTTTTAAGATCTCAGTATCCTGGAATGGTTTGGGTTGGAAGAGACCTTAAAACTCGTCTAATTCCACCCCCTGCCATGGGCAGGGACACCTTCTGTTATCCCAGGTTGCTCCAAGCCCCGTCCAACCCGGCCTTGGACACTTCCAGGGATGGGGAAAATAATCCTTTGGGGGCCCTTGCCTTCCCAAACCCCACCCGTGAAGCAGCCACATACCTTCTCACCAGAGGCTGCCTCTCTAAGCTGCCTTTTTCCCACAATTTCAGAGTTTTATGGCCAGCATTCCTCATTTTCCATGTCATTAATCTCCACAGGCCCTGGCTCCAAGCAGGCAGGAAGCCAAGCGCTGCCAGACAGGTTCCAAGTGAAATCCAAGTTGCCTGGAAAAGAAGAAAATCCAGCTAAAAGTTGGGAAAGCGCTTGAGCCTCAAACTGGGTCTCCTCAGCCACCCAGCAGGACAAGTGTGATGCTGCTCAGCCAACAGATGGATTTGGTGGCAGCCAGGGTGTCTTTTCCCATCCCACTTGATTTTTCCAGCAACCTGCCAAAATACTACGTGTTCCTTTGAGCTCACAGATTTAGTTGTGCCAAAGAGGGGGGAGCCCCCACCCAAGCCAAAGCAAATCTGGGAGATTATTTTGAAGTTTTGTTAGGAAGATGCTGCTTTGAGAGCTGCTCACGAGCGCTGTCAGACAATGCATTTTTCAGAGCATTTTTACTGTGAGACTGTGAGTTCTCATTTCCTCATTTTGGAAGTTGCTCTGCTCCCAGTCTTCAACTCCCCAAAGTCCCAAAGCTGAGGATGACACAGACAAAACCTCTTTCAGGTAGGGCAAGGGAGAAGAAACCTGTCCTACAGTAGGACAAGGGGGAAGAGCAAAAACTCACCTGGAAGTCTCCAGAAATACCTTTAATCCTCCTGCATGTTGTTTACATGGTTCAGCTCTGCTCAGGAGGACCAGAGAATCCCAGAATGGGATTCCCTGGGGTCCCAGGGGGAAGGCTTGGTTTGGATATTGGGGAACATTTCTTCCCTGAAAGGGATGCCAGGCCCTGGCACAGCTGCCCAGGTCAGTGGTGGAGTCCCCATCCCTGGAGGGATTTTAAAGCCCTGTGAGTGTGGCACTTGGGGACGTGAGTCAGTGGTGGGGTTGGCAATGCTGAGGGAATGGTTGGACTCTGTGGTCTGGGAGTGCTTTTCCAACCAAAGTGATTCCACGACAAATCCAAAGCACCACATTTTCCAGCTGAGGGGAGGTTGGGAGCTGCCAAGCTCCGTGGTTTTGCATCACTTCCCTGCCTCCCTGACAAAATTCCAGCATGGAATTCTGCACCAGGAAAGACTGGCTGAGCTGCCCAGCAGCACGGGCACGGTGAGCCAGGATCGTTGGGAATGAGGGCATGATCCAGCTGTGTCCCAGAGCAGGTTCAAGATGTGCTTTGGGGGAGCCCTGATGGAATCTGCGGGCACTTCCCTGCCCTGCTTGGATTCCTCTTCCCTCCCTCCCCCTCCAAGCCTCGCCACAGCAGAGCTGGGAAGCAGCCCTGGGTGCTCTCAGCCCTGGGTGCTCTCAGTCCTGCCTTTCTCACCTCACAAAGGGAACTGAGAGGAATTGTTTTGGAATAACAGTGCAAATCGAATTTCCCGTTTCAGATAAAGTGGAGAGAGATCAAATTTGAGAAGGCTTTGGATGAAAGAGGAATTATCCTGCAGCCTGCCCGGAATAACTCTATTCCTGTCTCATTTTCAGCACTCCCAGGACCTGGCACAGCACAGGGCCCTGCCAAAGCCCAGCAGATACACCTGGCCAAGGTAATTTGTTATCTCCAATGTGGAGCCACCTCACCAACCACAGGCTGAGCACCTCTGGTCCCCTAAAACGAGGGAAAGCATCCCAGCGAGTGAGGGGCCGCCACCCATCAGACCAGGGGGAGTCGGGCAGCCCTGAGCAGCTTCCACCCACTCTGTGGCTGGGGTGTGAAGATACTCCTCCTCCTCCTCCTGCTCCCAAGCTGCATTCCCCGGAGGTGGGGTTGGGCACCTGGCTGCCCCAGACTGAGGGCATTCCCTAAAAACACCTGGGGGGGTGCAGCCCCTCTTCCCTTGGCTTTGGGATGGGCTCTGGATGCTCCCAGCGAGGTTTTCCCTCATCTCCAGTTCAACTCCCCTCCCTCCCAGAGCCAGAGTTCTCTCCACCTTTCCCAAAGCCGTTTTTCATCCCTCTTGGTCCCGGTTTTGCTCCCGCTGGAGCGCAGCACAGAAGGATTTGCGAGCAGCCCCGAGGCAGCGCTGCCAGGGCTGGGCTGGGCTCAGGGACCCTCAGCAGCGCCGAGACCTCCTCCAGGATAAATCGGCTCCAGAAATTCCTGTCGCTCACCACCGGGTGAACCCCGCCGGCTCAAAGGCGGCTGCTAAGCCCGAGCTGGCGGCATTATCCACGGGGGTAGGGGGGGATTGCGGGAATTGCTCTCTGCTACTGGGGGAGGAGGGGTTTTTATTATTTTTTTTTTTCTCCCTTTCAAACTCAAATATGTAATTGAAGAGTGAAATTCTGAAAGCCTGCTCAAGGACTCTGGGTATTTAATCGCCTTTAAAGCCCAGAATTTTCTCCCCATTCCCTTCCTGATTTAATGGGAAACAGGTTTCTTGTTCCTGCAGGCACTCTGAAGCTGCTGACCATTGGATAATTGTGCCTTGATAAAGCACAAATGCACAATTCTGTCTGCACCCTCATCCTTCTAAATACAGTAAAACCCCCTTTTTTTCCCTTTAATAGTGCTGAATTTGAAGAAGGAGTCCCTGGCCACTGCAGCGGGCTAGAACAGAATAATCTTAAAGTCCCTTTCTGTGATTCTGTGATTCCAAATTTTCCCCCTCGGGGCGGAGGAATGATTTAATAAAAAAAAAAAGATGAAAAAGACTCAAAAGGGCTCCTAATAAATTAGGTGAAGGGCACCTGTCTACAGCTAGTGCACACTGATGCTCCAGCTGTGTGATCCAATCTACACAGGAAATTATTTCCCCACTTCTGCTGTGCTGCAGTGAGATTTTGGAGTGGTTTCGTTTCAACCCCAAACATTTCCTTCTGCTACCGAACCATTTAATTCACTGCAAACGTGGGCAGAGGTTTGCTGTTCCCTCGTGGGCATCCAGAAGACACCTGGCCCCTCTCTGTGTCCCCCAGGCAGGAGTCCTTTCCCTCAGAGCCTGTCATTAGGTTGGGATTTGCTCCGTTCCTGCCGAAGCCTTCCACTAGCACAGCCCTGGAATGGGAACATATTCCCCATCCCCAGCAGGAACTGGCTTTGCCAGCCTGTGCTGCTGGAAAAAAGGCAGACTATGCCTTCTCCACAGCCCGGGGAGCTGGATTTTTTACCACAACGCTTAAAATATATTCTCTGTTGCTCTGTGAACAGCCCTGGTCTTTCACGCACCTCCAGAGCTCCAGTCCCTCCGTGTCCCTCTGGCCATGAACTTTCTTCTGCCTGGAAAGTTTCAGCCTTTTCTTCCATACCCGGACAGAAAGCTCTGAAATTCCTGGGCGTGACCCTGTTACTGACCTTTCCATCAATGATCACAGTACTTTTCCTCCAGGGAAACAGTGTGAAACACCTCCCAGCCTCGCCCTGCCAGGAACTCCTCATCCCTTTGACATCCCCTGGAATTTCACCCCCCACACTATTTTTCCCAGCATTTTCTTTATCCCAGGGCAACTTTGAAGGTTACCCCAACACATCCCATCCAGGCAGGGACAATAAATAAACCTCGGGTCCCTGAGTGAACTTCAGAGAATTCCCTAAGAGGTCAACCCAACCCTAGGAGAAAGTTTCTACACCACACATTTTGGATCCACACAGATCCAAATCCCATCATAAATCCAGGACATTTTGCTGGCACAAACTGAACTCCTGTGCCCCATTGTACATTTAATTTTGTCTTCCCTCTGCAGTTCTCCCACTGCCACAGGCATTCATCTAAAGCACAAAACCTTGACTTGCTGCCCGGAGGGAGAAACTGCCTCTTCCTCCATTAAAAATATTCAGGAAACAAGTGAAATTAAGAAAATTAAAGCCAGTGAGAGCCCTGGGAGGGATGTGCCAATGCCAGGCCAGGCATCCATCCCTCACACCCAGCCACTGGCACACACTGGAGGAGCCACGAGGGAACCACCTCAAAACCCTGCTGGATCCCATTCATTGCAGCACAACGTCATTTCTTTGTGATCAACAAATCTCTGGCTGTAAAAATACCCGTGACTAAAGCAGTGAGTGCCACAGCACCGAGCTCCACCCTCCTGTCAGGTTCATGTCCCTGGGCCCAAGGCGAGCTCAGAGCATTCCAGGTGAGATGATGCCAAGCACGGGGACTGGGAGCGTGTCTAAAACAGCATCCATCCCTCAAAACAAGGCCTCTGCCTCAGCTGGATCACCCAGCAGTGAAGTTTCACTCCCAGGAATGAGCTCTCCCAGCTCCTGGGAGCTGCAGGGGCCCTCCCAGCCAGGCTGGAATCCCTAGATCATGGTCCTAAAATGATCACCATACGCACACTCCACACATAAATACAGGCTCCAGGGAGAGCTCAGAGCCCCTGCCAGAGCCTAAAGGGGCTCCAGGAGAGCTGGAGAGGGACTGGGGACAAGGCATGGAGGGACAGGACACAGGGAATGGCTTCCCACTGCCAGAGGGCAGGGCTGGATGGGATATTGGGCAGGAATTGTTCCCTGGGAGGGGGGGCAGGCCCTGGCACTGCCCCGAGAAGCTGTGGCTGCCCCTGGATCCCTGGAAGTGGCCCAGGCCCGGTTAGACAGGGCTTGGAGCAATCTGGGACAGTGGAAAGCGTCTCTGCTCATGGCAGGGAGGTGGAATGAGAGGGGACTTCCTGCATCCTTCCAACCCAAACCATTCCATGATTCCCATGAATCCCACTGGAGTGGCAGGAGACGCTTCACTGCTGAGGAAATCCTGAGGATCCCAAAGTTTCCCTGTGAGCTCTCCCCTGCCCCGAGGGGCCCTTGGTGAACAGCGACCTGCTGCTGCTCCCGGGGAGCCACTGGAAGGAGCCCAGAACTGAGGCGTGGCCTCCTCCCCTGTGACCACGGGACAATCCCAGGTGACACACTCACGGAGCAGATGGATTTCGGACGGCTCAGGGGGCTCCAGAGACAAGCAGGAAGCCAATCAGAAGAAAGCATATGAAAAAGGCCACGAAAGGTATCAAGGTGGAGCTTCTTTACCTGGAAGCTCAACTGTTTTTTTGCAGGCACTTGTTAGCATGCACTTGAGAGCCACCCACAAGGAAACTGGGAAACTCCAGGAACTTTTCCATGAACACTCCAACATAGACATGGGTGTATTTTGCCCAAAAACCCACTCTGGCACCAAGACCCCCTTCCACAACCCACCAAGAACCCATCCCAGCAAAGGAAGGAAAGAAGATCAGCAGCAGAAACCCGGATGGTACTATAATTAACTTTTTTCTTTTATTTACACCACAAGAATAACAAGTTGTCATAATGTGGTACAAAATACTGGACTCCTAATAAAGTTGAAATTGAAGTCGGTACTGTCAGAGAAAGACACCATTGGTCAGTTTAAAAAAAAAAACAACCAAAAACTAAAACAAAATAAAGAGAAAAAGAAATGAAAAATAAAATAAAAACAAAGAAAGAAAAAACAAGAATGAGAAAATATTCCAACTCCACCAATTGAAAAGAAAGGACCATCGGAAAATTGAGCACAAAGAATGCTACCACCACTGAAAGTAGGGTCCATACAAGAAGAGTGAAATTGTGTCTAAAGTACAGCGTAAACCGGTAGCTGCTACCAATGGTGACCATACTGAGCATGTATAGGTATAAAGTAGAATATAATATAGTTACAACTTTTTGATACTACATATCTGTAATAAGCTCTCGGGTGAATAATGTTTCAACCCCTTCCCCCCCCCTCCCCACCCCCACTTTTATATATATATTATATATATAAGTTTGTCATCCTCATAAATTGGAAAATAGCGCCTCCACTATGGAGCACAGAAAAAGTGTTAATTTATTTTCTTTCAATAGGATATTTTTTTTTCTTTTTCATCATCAATATCAAAGACAAAGTGAAGATGAGCTGTGAACGAGCCCAACTCCATGACAATGAAGAAACACGTTTTGCCTTTCGCTGTAAAGTCTCATTTTTAAACCACAGTGTTGCACAGTACACGACTGCTTAAAGTGAAACCGAGCAATAATACATCATGTAAAAGTAATTTCTTAAAAAAGTTAACGCAGCTGTGCTGAAGAGCTGACTCTTTAAAGTCCTCCCCATCCATCCATCCGTGTGTCCGGCTCCTCGGAATGAACGACTCCACGTCACTGACACAAGGGTTGCATCCAACCTCCCCACCCAGTCGAGAAATCAAAGCAAAAACACCAACCCAAAGGAAAAATAATAATAATAACAATAATAATAATAATAATAATGACACAGGCAGTTTACTTGGTGTGTTCGGCATAGTTTCCCTAAAAACACTGTTTCCACATAAATACAATAAACTCTATTATTGGTAAGTCACAAGTGCTAGATAAATGTCTTAGTTTTTTTTTCTTTTCTTCTTAAAATGCGAAATGTTTAAGTAGTCCATTTTGTTTGTTTTTATTTTTATTTATTTACTCTTTCTAACAATAAAAAGCACAATTTCTTCTTATTAAGTTCAGTAAGACTCCAAAAAAAACCCCAAAAAAACCAATTCCCACTCTCCTTCCTTGGTGTGTAGCTGTGTGGGTGAGTGAGTGTGAGTGACAACAACATCCCAACCTTTAGTCTCCGCAAATGCCACAAAAGGAAAAAAAACCAACAATATAAAAAACAAAACAAAACGAAACAAAAACCAATCCAAAGAAACCCTAAACCATCTCTTTTTTTTTGTTTGGTTTTTTTTTCTTTTTTTCTTGTTATCATTTTCAAAGCTGCCAAGTTTGGCGTGCAAAATCTGTATACAATATAAAGACATGCCAACCTTACAGACCATGCAACCTCAAGGTGTAGGAAACTTAAAAAAATATATTCATATATATTTATATATATATTTATATATATCAATGCCCATAAAAGAATGTGGGCCCAAAAAAGTTTACAAAAGGAAGAATGGAATGAATACATGACCACGACTAATAAAAAAAAAAGGAATGTTTTGTATCGAAAGTAAAAAAAAAACCAACAACAAAATAAAACAAAAACCCCAACAAAAGAACACCAATGGTTACTTGTGTACTGCAAACCGGGCCCCAGTTCAGTGTAAAGAGGACTGAAAGCTGTTCCTTTTCTTCCTAAGCAGGTACAAAGGATGCCCTGGGCAGTGCGTGCTGGGGTGTGGGAGCACCCCGGGCTCACACCCCGCTGGCACGGCCGCCCTGGGGCAAAGTCATCTGAAATGAAGAAGCTGAATGGCTCAAAAAGGTGAAAAATACCCCGGAGAGACTCAAAGTGAGGGCTCCCTCCCCTCTCTCCATGCCTGCACTGGCTCTGGAAAGCATCCCCGGGGAAGAGCATCCCCAGGGAAGGTCACAGCCCCGGAAAGAGCATTCCCAGGGAAAAGGGGGATACTGTGAAACAAATCCACCTCGCCGGGACTTTGGAGGAGAGGAGCTTTGTCGTCTTGGGAAAAATCTTCCCANAGGAAAAGGAAAAGGAAAAGGAAAAGGAAAAGGAAAAGGAAAAGGAAAAGGAAAAGGAAAAGGAAAAGGAAAAGGAAAAGGAAAAGGAAAAGGAGGTGGCATCCTGACAAGCTCCTCCGGATTTTCCAAAGGAACCGGCTCAGCAAGGTCAGCAGCTCCCGGGAACACAAAAAGGAAGGAAAAAGCTTTGCTGTGACCAGGAGGAGAAATGTCAGAAACCTTCCAGGGAAGAGCTGATAACACAAAGGGAGGTGTAAACATGGACACTGCCCACGGCACAGGGAGCAAAACCCCATGTCAGTCACCAAATGTGGCAGCTGGATGGGTCTGAGATCACAGCAGCAGCGTGGTCAGATGGAAGAAAACCCCAGACCACAACATCCCCAGGTACGCGGTGCTCTCATGCAGGGGGATTTTTAGGATACACCGAGGACAGGCCTTTCAACCGGAGCTTTTTGGGGTTTGAGGACATACTTGGGTTTGCACAACTTAAATACTGTAGTGTCTGGTTTTGAAACTGCGCTAGAAATCAAGGAAGGAAACAAAAGCCTCCAGCACGAGGTCATGCTCCCGATTCCTCCCACCAGCAAGTCCTGAACGGAACGAAAGCGGCTGCTTTGAGAACTGGAAAGAAGAGAAGTTACTGGAAGCAACCTCGCCAGTCACCACAGGAGCAGGATAAAAGAAGGAAGGGTGGTTAAGGAGAAGCTGTGCTGGGAAGAGGAATGTGTCCTACACTGCTGGAGGGAGGCACGAGGGCAGCGCCACCCCCGCGAAGATGCCTCGCGCTCCACAGCAGGGCTCACAGCCTCTCCCACCTGGGATTCCCAGGAGGCAATGACCTCCTTGGAGTGGGGGGGAAAAAATGCTTCCAAAACCCCTCCCAGCACCAGGAAGAAGAAGAAGGAGAAGGAGAAGGAGAAGGAGAAGTAGAAGGAGAAGGAGAAGGAGAAGGAGAAGGAGAAGGAGAAGGAGAAGGAGAAGGAGAAGAAGAAGGAGNGAGAAGGAGAAGGAAAGGAAGAAGAAGAAGAAGAAGGAGAAGAAGAAGGAGAAGGAGAAGGAGAAGGAGAAGGAGAAGGAGAAGGAGAAGGAGAAGAAGAAGAAGAAGAAGAAGAAGAAGAAGAAGAAGAAGAAGAAGAAGAGGGGAGAAAAAGAGGGAGAGAGGAGGTGGGGAGTTTGCAGGCGTGTCCAGTGGAGAGAAAATGCCGGCAGTCCCGGAGTGTCCAAGGAGCCTTCCCGAGGGCAGGCAGAGCCAGGAGCTCCGGGCTGGACAAAGGCGTTGCCCACTGAACGCTACCAGGTAAGAAAATTCCTTATTTTCTCTAAATAGCTACTACAAGAGAGCTGAGGAAATATACAGTCGGCAGAATCAGTACAATGAAAGAGCCCATTGCAGTCCCTCCTCCTCCTCAGTAAAACGCGCCCTTTCCCAGAAAAAAACAAACTCTGTCGCTCTGCCCACACTTCCTTACACCTGCAGAAAGCTGCTCACTGCACAAAAGAGTTGAGGAAAAGGAGAGAAAACGATACAGGAAATAAAATTTAAAAAAAAAACCCAAAAAAAGTAAAAAAAAAAAAAAGGAAGGAAAATCCATGTATTATAGGCAAGAAAAGAGGGAGGAAGAAAGGTTTAGATGCTATTGCCGTTCAGAAAGGAAACCTGCCAAATGGAAAAGAAATGTCAGAGTCACACAAACAAGGCTTCCGGAGGGTTTCAGGAAATATCCATATAAAAATTAACAGCAAATTCAGCGTCTTTGCTATAAAAAACTCTTTTTTTTTCCTCGTTTTTGTTAGAAAAGGATCACAACTAAAAACCTTAAATTAAAATACAAATGTTTAGGGTAGTTGCCCAGTGGCTAGTGTTGGCTTTCTGAAAATCTTCCCAACCTGTCACCTGAAAAGTCCTTGATTTTCAACCTGGTTCCTTTTCCAAAAGCACCTTTGATGTTCCAATTCCCAAATCTGTCCCTAGGGATCTTCCAATGGCTACTGTTAGAGTATGCATTTATTACATATATTTTTTTTCTTTTTTCTACAAATGCATCATAAATATTTTTCTCAATAATTCATAGGAATCTGGTTTCTAAGCTTGGAATACATTTGGAATATACATTATACACATATATATATTTATACCTAACAATTTAAGCAATATCTCATGCTAGTTGCTTTTAATAAAAAGCATTCCAGTCTTAAAACCTGCATTTGTGTCTAATACATGCTTTGACAACCAAATTGATAAGTTCAATTACTAGATAATGTAGAAGAGAGAGAAAATATTTGAAAACTGGTTGTTAAAAATGGTTAAAAATGAATTTCAAAGACCCAACAGTATTTGCCACTTTTTTGGCAACTACCTTAATTTTTTTCCTTTTTTTTTTTTTCTTTTTTTCCTTTTTTTTTTTTCTGAAACAGCAATGAAAGAAAACAAAACAAATTCAAACTTGTCAACAGTTTTTGGAGATGCTCTGTTCAGTTGATGCCTGCTTCCCACCATCATGCCAGCACAAGCCAAAAAGTCTTCTTTCCTGATGGCAGTCCTTGGCTTTCCCAATCAGAGGAAAAATATTCAGGAACTGCTGTGTTCTTTGTATTTTGTGGGTTTTTTTTGTTTGTTTTTTTTGTTTTTTTTTAAATTAATTTTTACTTAAGGCATTGTTCCTCAAACTTCAGAAAATCCAGCTGCACCAAATCCATCAATTAAAAAAAAAAGGCACAAACTCATCTTCAGATGGCTTTGGAGACAATAAAGCCGACTCCATCTGGGCTACTGTTCCCCCCCTTCTGCTTCCCTTTCCTTTAGGTGTCAGATGAGTCCCTCGTTCCCTGTCCCTCCCCGTTAAAAATTCACCATCATCTCCCAACATTCCCATTCCGACAAGAGCTGTCACTGACTCACAGGCAGGCAAGAGCCATTTCCAAATATCCAAGAAATGAAAGTACATGATGGGTTGAGTGGTTCAAGCGGAGATTGCTCAGTTGTGGGTAATCAACTTTGTAAGCACCAGTTCTACATTAAAGTTTGTTTGATTTGTGTTGTTGAATCTTTGATTTCTTTATTATTCTCGTGTTTTGTTTTTTCGTTTGGCAACTCGGCCAAAGACTTCTCGGGCGTCGTTCCTCTTTCCGCTCTCGGTGAGGACCAGAGGAAGAGTGCCCAACTTGTCAGTCCTTTGCTGCTCTTCACCAGCGCTTTTTTTTTTCAGCAAAAAGAGACTCAAAGATGCAGAGAGATTTGTTTTCTTGTGTTGCTTGCTTTGCTTTACACCTGGCTGTCCTTGCACGTTCGGGAAATAACCGTGACAGGACGCAGGAGTAACAAGAGAAAGCTTCTTTGCAGAGCTTCAAGACGAAGACGAACAGACAGGAGAACTCCAGCTCGAAGGTGGGTGCTACAGGGGAGGCTCCTCTTCCATGGGTTCGTCCTCAGGTCTGAGGGATTGCATGGCCAGGCAGGGTGGGAGAGGGAGGGGAGAGAGAAAAGAGGCTTGGGCATGACACAGTTGGGCAATTCATGATGCCAAGACACGCTCCTTATGTTCCCATCACCTTCCCACCCAGCCAGCCAGGATCATCTGCAATTAAACTCGCCACCACGAAGGGTTTGTGGACAATCTCACTTGGGCAATGTGGGGAGCACAGCAGCAGTGGCTGAAAGAAGAGGATTAACCTGCAAGGCTGCTCCTCCTGCCCGGGCAGATCTGGAAATGTGAAGGGAAACCACTGACCTCTTCTCTGCCGGCTTCACGCCCACCGATAGCGACGCCATGGCCGTCACCGTCTCCGCCTCCTCGTTCTCACACTTCTGGGCCTCCACCAGGGAATATCCCACCGTGGAGGCAAAACGCTGGAGGGAATGCCAGTACTTGCCTGGGGAAGAGGTGACAACAGGGCCGTCAGGGCACCATTCCAGCTCCTGCTTTCCCAAACCCGGCTGCTGGCTAGGAACTGCCTGGAGAATGATCATCTGACCCGTACTCACTTTAAGGGATCAAAAAATAATTCCTTTTCCACTTCAAATCCCTCAGAGACTTCTAGACCTAAGGACAAATGTACCTGGAAATGTCTCTCTAGCAAAAAATGCAGGAGAGGGAAGGATGCAGTCCAGGTCTGCATCCAGCTGCTGACTGCCACGTGCTTTCAGTGGGCAAATCCCCAAAGAAAAGAAATTCAAGGTGTATTTAGAGCCCTTAAAGACCTCCAAGATCACCAAGTCCAAACTTCAACCTCCAATGTATTTTTTTATGTTGGCAGTTTGACACCCTTTTTGCCTTGGGAAGACCACAGGAAAGGCTCCAGAGGAAAGAATTTTCAAGAATTTCTCCAGGCAAGGTTCAATGCAATGATTTTAAACTTCTTGGCTACATAAACGTAAAATACCAACAACTGCCAGCAAAAGTCATGGACTATCCTTGGAAGTGACCTAGAGGGATCATCGAGTCCAACTCCTGGACATCCCAAGAATCCCAGCCTGTGCCTGAGAGTCTGCTTCACTTCCATGGCTATCTACTCCCAATTAATGGGTGCCACAAGACCCAAAAAGACTCCTGTTATTCAGAGATACTTAATTGCTTTTGAAGAAGTAAGAGCACCCTCTAATGGCACGACAGCCTGTTCCTCACAGAGATTTTCAAGCTTTTTAATTATGGCTGGGTTAACAGCTGGACTGGATCACCCCGAAGGTCTTTTCCAACCTAACCCACGCTCTGATTGTGTAATTCCCCCTGAAGTGCTAAATCCTTGCTGAGCGTGGCTCCATCCACAGTAACACCAGTTTGTGGCTGCACAAACCCAGTCCAGGGTGCAGTGACCACCAGGAAACAGGAGCATAGAGCTGGCAGAAGGATGGAGAAGCCCAAGGGGTGTCCCCCAGGGAACCAGCTGGGTTGGTGGGGCTGCACTCACTGTGGATCTCGATGACTTTCTCCATGGAATGCACCGCGTTAGCATTTGCTCTCTGCTGGAAAACCTTCTCTGGAAGAGGTTCAAGCTGGAGAGAGAGAGAGAGAGAGAGAGAGGAACACCAGAGGAATGTTACCATTGAATCCCAGAATGGTTTTGGTGGGAAGGGACATTAAAGCTCATCCCACTCCCTCCCCTACCATGGGAAGGGACACCTCTCACTAGTCAGTTCTGCAGTGGGAATATGCCAGAGAAAGGCCTGACAGCACTGCTGGAGGAATGTTTTAGGATTTATTTGATTTCCTTTAGAAAAACCCAGTAAGAGGAGACACCTCTGCCCTCCCAGGTTCTCCACTGGTGAATGAATTAACCCCAAACCTCCAAGGAGGGCTGTCCAAAACAAGAGATGTCCACTGCTGTTAATTGTACTGAAAACAGCACTCAAGGCTGAGCCAGGGATGTTCCCCAGCAAAAAACAGCCAGAGTTTAATAGTTAAAAATATCTATGGCAAAGTTAAACTTCTGCTCAAAGCCAAGAGAAGCAGCCAAGACTGCTCTTATGAGCACATGGTAGCCATTCCATAGGTACTTCATGGGATGCTGCATTCCAGACTCAGTAATTATGGATTGGACTTTTTATTAATTCCCCACTCTAAATTTAGTTCTGCTCCAAACTGGTTTCTGTATGACATTAAGTGAAGGCAAAAGCAATTCCTGGATAAGTCTTTGAGCGTGAGCATTCCAAGGCCTCTTGGTTGACACTGAGATAAAGCATGTTCCTGATCCCAGAGCACACTCCTCCTCCTGAAATAACACTCACCCCTACCATAAGCCAGTGGAAAAGTGAGCAAAAACCTCTGGGCATGAGGCACCTGGGTGTATTCACCCTCTTGCCTGAAGGGCAAGCCTGGTGGGCAGAGCAGCTCTGCAGAGCAATGGGAGAGGAACGCTGGCAATCAGCAAACCTCAGAATCGTGGAATCATGGAATGCTGGGGGGTGGAGGGATCTTAAAACTCATCTCATTCTGCCCTCAGCCATGGGCAGGGACGCCTTCCACTATCCCAGGCTGCTCCAAGCCCCATCCAACCTGGCCTAGGACACTTCCAGGATCCAGGGGCAGCCACAGCTTCTCTCGGCACCCTGTGCCAGGGCCTCTCCACACTCACAGGGAACAATTCCTTTCTAATATCCCATCTGTCCCTGTCCCCTGTGACTAAAATGGATTAAAACCATTCCCCCTTTTCCTGTCCCATCAGGACCTTGTCCAAAGTTCCCGTGCAGCTTTCCTGGAGTCTCTTTAAGCACTGGAAGACTTCTCCCTGGAGCCTTCTCCAGGATGAATAACCCAAACTCTCTCAGCCTGTATCAAAGTCTCTCTCTGCACCAAACTCACCCCTGATTGCCACTGAAGCCCTGTGAGCTTTGCAGGCCCATTCCCCAGCCCTGACTTGCTCCCCAGTGCAGTACTCAGCTGCACAGCCCCAGCTCTGGTTTAATTTCCTGGCAGGTTGCAGAGGAGCTGGCTTCTCCTGACGCAGGAGTTTTGATCTCCGCAGCACTCGGGGGACTGGCACGGTTCCCCTCATTTCCTACCAGCCCCGCTGGGACTCCAGGACGGCTCCTGAGCAAGCCCAGCTCCCTGCAGCCCCTGCAGGCCACAGCTGCCAGTCCACGTGTGCACAGGCAGGATCCTCTGACATGCTGTAGATCAAACCACATCAAAGGGCCGCGGCACAGAGCTGCAGCCATTCCCCCTGACTCCCCTGCCTTCAAAAGGTTCGAGGAAAGACCTGGATAAAACAAGCGTTTCCTGCTTTCTGATGTGTAGCTAAGCTAGGGAATATTACCCTATCTGCACAGCCCACCTAGGACAAGTGACAGCAGGTCTGTGTTTCAGTGTCCTTGTAGCCGTGATTAAAACAATAAATGTTTTTTACCTTTAAGGGTCAATATTCCCTCTTCTCAAACCACTCAGGCAGCTCACAACACCCAAGGCATCCTGAGTGCTGAGCTCTCCCCACTTTACACTCCCTAACACATCCGTGGCTTGGATCAAGCACTTATTTTGCAGACAGCCACCTGTGATCCCAGGAGCACATCCAGCAGGAGGAATGACATCCTCCACGTGTTTTTCCCACTGTTTCCCTTTCAAAGTGCATCCTGCACCCAAAGGTGGATAGAGCCAGAGGAATTGTCTGTGGTGCCCACTTAAAAGAGATGAGTGCTGCAATAAACACCTTGCAGAATCCCAGGAAGGTCTGGATTACAAGGGACCTTAGAGCTCATCCAGTCCCAACCCTGCCAGGGACAGGGACACGTTCCACTATCCCATGTCGCTCCAAACCTCATCCAAGCTGACCCTGGACGCTTCCAGGGATCCAGAGGCAGCCACAGCTTCTCTATGAAACCTGTGCCACTGCCCCATCACTGGAACCCTCCTGTTTCCACTCCATTGCAGCAGCTGCCTCCTGAGTTTCCAGCTGTCCCGAGGGCTGACTGCAGGCTGGAGCCATCCCCTGTGCCCAGAGCCTTCTCAGAACTGCCTGGTTGAGCACAAGGAGCAGGATGCTCCCTGGACACAGGGAGCTGGGATGCTGGATGATGGAAGAAGATGCTTTTGATGAATTTCTCTCCCGACCTGGCTACTCTAGCCTCCCCCTTAATGCTGAATGTGGATACTCCAAGACAAAGCACTTCTCCAACAGGCTGGAAGTCAAACTGCTCCACAACTCCATGCAAGCTTCCTCTCCATCCCCCCAGACACCTGATGGTCACTGAACTACAATCCTTCCCAAAAATCAGCTCCCACTGGAGACAGACCCGCTGCTTGGCTCCTCTGGTGCTGCACCTTGGCCCAAACTAACCACACTCAAAAGTCCTCAAACATGGTTTCAAATTGCACCAGAGGAGGTTAAGGTTGGGTATTAGGGAAAATTCCTGCACTGGAAGTGTGCTCAGGCATTAAGTCAGGCTGCCCAGGGCAGTGGTGGAGTCATCATCCCTGCAGGAATTTCAAAGATGTGTGGATGTAGTGTTCCTTCTTTCATCTCACTGACACTAAAAGTGGGGAGGGAAAGGCAGAAAAGATGGAGTATCTTAAGTTTTCTCTGTAGGAAAATACCTTGAGTTCTTTAGAATCCAAAATCTTACTGCACTTTTCTGTCTGGCTCTTATCTTGCAAGCACCCCCTCTAACCTTTCTGGCCAGTTTCTCTGACACAGCTGAGGCTTTTCCTACACAGCAACGTGCAGAAAATAGAAAATGTGACTCCAAGGAAAAAGTCCGGCTGCAAACCTTGCCAGGCAAGCTGCCCCAAACAGCAGGCACAGGCTGCAGGACTAGAGAGGGGAGCAAAGAGAAGGGAGGACTTGCACAATGAATTCAGAAATTAATTAAAAGAGTTTTTTTCCCAAACCCCAAAAATCATTCTTAGCTCTTTCCCTCGTCGCAAAGCACAGGTGGTTCTCAAGCACAAAACAAACACTCTTTAAAGCACCAAGTGTAAGAAGGACACAAAACCATGACAGAAGCCTGGCAGACGGGAGGATGAGGCGCCCAAACACGAGGTGGGAGGAGGTTTGGGGGCTCCTGTACCTCATTTCCCAGCAGGGCAGACACACAAGCCTCCGAAGCGTCGCAGATGGCGGTGAGGTCGTGGCCACCCTCGAGGGCCAGCACGACGCGGCCCCCAGCCAGGCCCATCAGCTGCTTCGTCAGGTACCCGAAGCCTGCAAGGAGGGAACAGAGCAAACGCAGGACAAGGTCAGAGGTGGCGGCTGGAATCAGGCTCCTGGCAGAGGATCAAAGAATTAGGGAGAGGAATTACATCACATTAAAAAGCCAGCTGGGATTTGAAAGGGCTTGGCGCATAACACGAGCCAGGCTGGGCTTCAACGCGCTCGCCGCGGGACTCCAGCCGCAGCTTCCCTAGGATGGGTCCCTGTGTCTCCCACTGCCACCACCCCAGAGCATCACCATCCTACCCTGCCACCCCTCAGCATCCCAAATTAAAGTCAGGAACCACCCCGGCCAAGAGCATCACCCATCCTACCCTTGCAACCCCTCAGCATCTCAAATTAAAGCCAGCAGCCAACACGGAAGCAGGGTTGGATTTCTGCTGGATTTCTGCTTTGGGGGAGGGAGGAGGAAGGGGAATCAGCCCAGTTTGGGTCAGGATGGCAGCAGCACAGCACCCCAGAGAGATTTAGGTTTGACATCTCGTTCTCAGCAGACGGCTCTTCCCGTCCACAATTCACTATAAAAATTCCAGGGGCACCCGGCACTTTGATCAGACGACACACAATACATTTCTGCCCCCTTTAAACAAAACAGAACCGAGCAGCGAGGATTTAAAAAACATGTCCTCAGAGCAACCTTTCCCCTCCAGGAGGAAAAAAAAAAAAAATCAAAAAAATCAAAAAGCCAAACAAAGGAAAAGCCAGGGAATTTCTACCCTCCATCCCCACTCCCTGCTTTCTGCTTTGGAGTGAACCCCTTTGCTAGTCAGCAAATTAACAAATTAACAGGCAGAGGAAAACATCCACTGCCGAGCCCATAACTGGTGCTGTGAGAGGAGCAGAGCATGGCAAATTCAACAAGCAGGTAAACAAGACCTTCTCTTTTCCAAGTGTTTCTGGATATCTCAAGGAACTTGTCTTCTGTAAACCCATTTCACTTTATTCTTATATAAAGTTTATAGGTTCAGCTCCCTTACGAGGTTTTAAAGTTCACTGTAAAGAAGGACTTTCCTGGCAGGAACAAACTCTTAAAAAATAATAATAAAAATTTTTTTGCAAAAAATCTGTCCCCTGGATTAATTTGAATGAAACACTGCCAGGTGAACTCCCCATAACTTGTGGGGGGGATTTCAGTGCATCTCCCAAAAATATCCTGGACCCGAAGCAAAAAGGAGGGTTTGTGGGCCTCTGTAATTAATTTAAAGGTTGAGAGGCGAAATATTCAGCTCCAAATTTTAATAAAGTATGCAGGAGGAAGAAATGGGATTTGTGGTAGCAATGAGAGTATGGTATGGCCTTTTTCTGCGATTTTATATTAATGCTGGCATAGCTCTCTAATTCAGCAGAGATGTGACTACAAATAAATTATACAATATTATATACTGAATATTTCAAAGTTGAAATATGCAATGTTTCAAAAAAAGTAAAAATTCAGAGTTCAGCCAGGCCAAAATATGCATTATAAGAAGATAAATGCCATGAAAATGCAAATAAAAAGGATGGAAGTTTTGCCATTGAAGTGAAAGATCTGAAATAGACCCTGCAAAGTAAAATCTGGGAACACTGTCCTTTAATCCCTAGGACAGCAGCAGAATTCAAGGCCCCACTTACATTTTGCTGACAGATTATATCCTCCGAGGGGTGTGGGGTGCCCTTCCACAGCATCGAAACCCGATGACACCAGCACAACGTCGGGGGCAAACTCGTTGGCAATGGGCATCACTACTGTCCTGCAACACAAAACATCCACGGCACGCACGTTAGGGAGGCTCCTGAGCAAAGGCAGGGGTGTTTAAACCCTCTCACCAAACTCCAACCCCGCAGCAGCAAAGCCCTTCTACTTCCCTACAAGGTGAGAGCCTGGTTGGAAGAACTCCTTGCACTCTCTGGGCTTTCCTCCACCTCGTGTTTTGAGCAGGGAGATGAGTTGTCACCCCTTTTGTTTCCCGTTTGGGATCATATCCTGATTTACATACATGGGAATAAGGGTAAGATAAGAGGGCAGTTGGCACAGGCTGCAAAACTCCCTGGGAAACCTCACCCCAAGGTTATCTCCATTAACTCCAAGTCCTCCCTCAGAACACCTCCTCTAGGCTTTGCAAAGTGATTCCTTCCTCCCTCACTGCACCTCTCATTTCCCACAAAGAAAGGCTGGGAGTGTTCCATGGGGCAGAGCAGCTTTAGAATGCAAATATCCCACCCAAATCCACCTCTCCGAACGCCAGCTCCCCGTCCTCTGATGTTTTGTTCACTAAAACATGGATGGAATTGCTCAGCAACCCATCCTATTGACTGTCAAAGTTGCATTTAAGTGAAACAAGGGGTCTTTTCCTGTGGTTTCTCACTAAAAGACCTTTATTCCCTCTAGGTTCTCTCTCTCCAAACTCCACAATTTCTCCTCACAACCTACACGAGGTTGCAAATAACCCACTCCCCACATCGAGAGGCACTTCCCAAATTATGTTTTTTCCATTGTAACTGCATCTCCTGAATTCTGGATGTATTCCTAGGGCAACCTGAACTGTAATTTTCCCTTTTTCCCATCCTAGGAAAAGCCACCAGCCAGGATAACTTTCAACTGGAGGAACTGAAGTTATTTCAACCATATCCCAAAGCATGGACTTGTAGATCTTTGCACACACGAGAACTTCACACTTTATCGAGTCCAGCCTTTATGTGATGCTCTAAAAACAGAGTCCATGGGGGGCTGCTCTGTGCTGAGATGGCTCAAGTGCTATCAGGACGCTCATAAAAGCTCCCAGTTTTTGCCACGAGGATATTAAACAGGCATGAGACATCTGCCAGAGTCAGCAGCTCATGACATCCAGCTGAGCTTGAGTTTATTTTTAATGGGGAATCAACCTCGGCCAGGCACTGAGCAAACCCAGCCGCAAGTCTCCACCGCCACCACGGAGCAGGGATAGGCACCCAGACAAAAAAAAACAAAAAACCCCTCACCCCCCAGCTTTATTTTTTTCCCAACTATTTGGCACAGCAACCCCAGAGCCTCCTGCAATTGCTGCTGATCTCGCCACGCAGACACTGAAACCTCTGAGAGAAAAAAGGAATATCATTTTCCCTTAATCCGCACAAAATCCCACCAAGGAATTTGAATTTTCTCCTCTAACGACGTGATTGTCTCTCCCCATTTTGTCCCTGGGGGATGATTCCATGAGGAAGATAAGAGCACAGTTCTGGCTGGTGACTTTACAGTTTGGTGAAACCCACAGACATTTTTAGGAGAAACCCCCTCCCTCCCCAAGGCCTGAAGCAGCAATTCCAGAGCAAGTGCAGAGGCTGAGGGTTTATTTTCCCTGAGCTTTGAAGTGCTGCTGAGCTCTTTCCTTCCTAATCCAAGGAAAACTGCTCAACTCATCAGATTTATCCCCTCTCCATCCCAAGTTCCAGCACCACGGGAGCTGCTAGGATCTCAGTGGAAATGTGGGATCAACAGGGCCAGCCCAAACCTGCAGCCACCCTCAAGGCATGGGCATGGCCCATCAGCACTGAGCAACCCACGGGATCACAGATCCATGGGGATTCCAGCTCCTGGAGCACTCAATGGCTGGGAAGGACCTTAAAGACCATCTCCTGCCAACCCCTGGAACAGGAGTCCAATCCTGCCAAGCACAGGGGCTCCTGGGGCAGCTGGAGGCACCTTGGCTGTGGTGACAGTGACAGAGTGACCCCCCCAGCACAGCCACACGGCCCCCAGGGCTAACCCTGAACCCCAGCAGGGGCAGCTTTGGGAGAGGAAAACTCCTCCTAATTCCAGTATGACACCAGCATCCCAAAGCCACAGCTCCAGCTGTTTGATGCTCTCCATGGATGTAAGACCCAGGAGGATTTTGGATGTTTGACTCCAGGAGGGTCAAAGCCAGCACTCCCTCATTTTGCCTTTTTAATTGTAAGTAAAAAATTACAAAAATCTGGTGTGTTTCTGAGAGTCCATCTGTGGACAATGTTCCGGACACATCTCATCCAGCTTTTTGCTTTTTCATTTTCCCTTGTTTGCAGATAAAACCAGCCCCTTCACTCAGACCCAGCCCAGTAAAGCCAAACACTCCAGAGGAAACAAGGATTAAGCTGCAAACAACCCTGTGGCTTTGTCCTGCTGATGAGACTATAAAAAAAGCCAGAAATTCAAATTATTACCCAGGAGATAAGCAGTTCTGCCTGGAACTGGGTCTTTTAAGGAATGGCTGAGGTGGCTGTAAAGTTACCCACTGAGGAATGAATATTCCTAACACTGAATAGTCATCCAATCCATGCAGAATCTTTTAAAAAACAAGGAAATTGCAATTTCCCAAATTTCAGAAGCTTGTTTTGTTTGCTTAGAATAAATGAAATCCTTTTATTTGTCTGGTTACAGCTGAGCTGCACAGCTCTACACGAGAGCAAACTGATGGCTGCAACCAGCAAAACCTCCCCACTGTTCTGCAACTGCTTGGGAGAGACAAAAAAAAAAATAAAAGCAATTTCAGATCCATTTTCTAGAAGGTTGAGTGAACAATTTTTAGCCTGGCATTAGCCAATTCCCCAATTAAATGCCTAATAAATGACAGGCAGATGAAACAATCCTACAGAGGATTATTTTGGGCTTTAAATGCTCAATTGCAGTGAGTAAATTGGTGAAACTTAGAAGGCTGAACACTTTTTTAGAGACTTTTTCCCACTCTTGGCCACATCTCTGTTTTATATATATTTTTATATATGCTGTGTATATATTTATATATGTTAAATAGATATATTATGCATATATAATATATATAGTATATGTCATATGTATAATGTGTATATTTCTATATATGTTATGTATATATGGTTTTATACACATTATATATTTTATATATACAAACTAAAAATATTATCCACTGCTCCTCAGGCTAACCAGCTTCCTGAAAATTCCGTTTTGCTTCTCCATGGTCATTTTTACTGTGTCAAAAGGCATTAGGAATCTGGAGATGAAATTGGCGTGGGGAGAGCGTGAAATTGAAAATACAGCAACAACCGTTCCACGCAAAACATCATCATCTCTTCCCCCTCCTCCTCCTCGCTTCTGAAATGGTGTATGGATCGAGGGGAAAGAACCCAAATCCCCCCAAAACTGCTTCCTGAACTTGTTCAATGCTTTTTGAAAGTGGCAGGAGGAGGGGGAAGCACAGTCCTGGCTTTTTCTTTTTGGTTGACGTGTTCTAAATAAAAGCAAACGTGAAATCGAGCTATACATGGAATTAATGCTGGGGAGGAAACCTTGGGACAGCTGAAAAAATGCTCAGACACAACATAACTGCTGGAATCATCAGGAAAACTTCCTTGCAGTAAATTCAGAGGGAAAACTCCTGTGGATAAAACATTTTTAATTTCACTAATTGCTGTTCCTGTGTAATACGGAGCCTTCCAATTTCTCCTGCAGATCTCTTAGCTGGGTTTGAACTTGGATCAGGAGGGTTGAGAGAGGCAAAGAGGATTTTTGCTCATGTAAAATATTAGGGAACAACAAATTCACGTCCAAAAAAACCCTCCAAAGTTTACAATGTTTGTTTCTCTAACTACAGAACAACAGCGGAGACACCAGGAACATTCTGAGGAGTTCAGGACTTTGGAAGGATGTGCACTGCATTCCTCTCGTTAAACTGACCCCATTTGTGCCTGATCTGTGAAATCTGGGATTGCCCACACACTCAGGGGGTGATCTGAGGTGTGGGACATGGAGCAGACTCCAGCATAGTCACGGCTACCATGGGCTGCAGGAGCTCCAGGCTCCCAAAAACCTCTTTCTGATCATCCCCCTCCCCAGAAAAAAAATAACCCAGGACACCCCAACCTGGAGTGGGGGCAGGTAGTGATTTCAGCCCCAGGTTAGGAAGGCAACAAGTGACAAAGTGTAGGGAAAAGCACATTTTTAACTTCTCACTTCTGATCTGTCTCGGGGGCATTTAGGACCATCCAGAGGTCAGGAGAGCTTGGGCACCCCAAGACTGGGGAGATAATATTTGGGGACAGGATGAAAATCACTGATGTGAGTTCCCATCTCTTTTTTGGATGGGGCAAACCCACACTGAAACAGGTTTTCGGCATCGGGATGAGTGGTTTCACTGGGATTTATTTATTCCCTCATTTCTCTCATTTAGAAGGACAGTTATCTCAGTTATTTTCATTTCTCAAACCCACACACTGGCCCTTCCTGAAATACAACAACAATAAAACAAGCAGAATGTTGCTTATTTAAATCTGCTCCTTTTACTCAGAAAAAGGACTTTTTTCCCTAAAAGCAGGCAGGCATGTGAAGAGTTTTAACTTGAAAAAAAAAAAAAAAGAAAAGAAAAAGTCTATCAGTATCTTTGCCTAGCTCAAAGGATTTCCACTGATTCCTCTCCAGACTTCAAAGCCTCACAGTTTGGCATTCGGACTGGTTTGAATTAAAGCTCAGTTCTCCACTGCGAGTTTCCAAGTTCATGGTGAAAATGCCTTCTGCTTCTGGAGTTCATTATGGCCAATTTTCTTATCTTTTCTTCATCTTTGGTTTGATCCCCAGCAAATGCAATGTGGCATTCGACAGGGTGGAATAACAAGGTGCTGCCTTGAAGGCATGTATTGTCTCAAGGGGCTAAAGCAAGAAAAGAAGGGGAAAAAATAGGATATATGACCCATTCCCTCCACTTTCTAACTCTCGGGGGACTATAAATTGCAAACTTCAAAGCGTTATTTTTACATTAAAATCAATAGAAAGATTCGAAGTGGGAGGGTGG